>JAVYIG010000196.1:600000-769833 GCA_035222895.1 Strongylocentrotus droebachiensis | reverse complement strand
CCCTTTTTTGTTGGTGCCCCCCCCCCACTTTGGAAGTCGCTCCGCCGCCTCTGTTGTCATCATCCTCATCGATAGCAGCAGCATCATTATCATCATCATTATAATTACCTGTCACCACCACCACATCAGCACCATTACCATCAGTACCATGCATCCTCCTCCTCTTCCTCCCTTATATCATCCTCACCATCATTATTACTACCACCACCATCACTCACGCCACCACCACCACCACCACCACCACCACCACCACCACCACCACCACCACCACCACCACCACCACCATCACCACCACACCAGCACCACACCAGCACCATGAGTCCTCTTCCTCTTTCTTATATCATCATTACTGCAACCACCACCATCACCACCGCCACCATGCACATCACCACCACATCACCACCATGCATCCTCCTCCTTATATCATCCTCACAATCATCATTACTGCAACCACCACCACCACCAACACCACCATGCACATCACCACCACATCACCACCATGCATCCTCCTCCTTATATCATCCTCACAATCATCATTACTGCTACCACCACCACCACCAACACCATGCGTCCTCCTCCTCTTTCTTATATCATCCTCACATTCATCATTACTACCACCACCATCACTCATCATCCACCACCACCACTACATCACCACCATGCATCCTCCTCCTTATATCATCCTCACAATCATCATTACTACCACCACCACCAAATCAGCACCACCACCGATCACCACCACCACCACATCACCACCATTACCATCGGCACCATGCATCCTCCTCCTTGTATCATCCTCACAATCATCATTACTGCCACCACCACCACCACCACCAAATCACCACCACCATCACCACCATCACCACCACCACATCACCACCATTACCATCAGCACATGCATCCTCCTCCTCTTTCTTATATCATCCTAATATTCATCATTACTGCCACCACCACCACCACCACCACATCACCACCATTACCATCAGCACCATGCATCCTCCTTCTTATATCATCCTCGCAATCATCATTACTACCACCACCACCATCACGACCATCAACCCATCTTCCTCCTCCTCTTCCTCTTCCGTCCCTCCTTATAACCACCAGTGGTAAGGCATGAGTCCAGCCACTTTCTACAAAGTGATACTTTTCCTTTCACATCCCATTAACATAATGAGCCAAAAGACACTTTAGAAATAAAATAAAAACATGAACATAAACCATTATATTTTAAATATAACATTTGCATTTATTAGTATTTCTCTCTAAAGTGTATGTTACAATCATCAAAAAGTATTTCCAAATGGAAAAATATAAAATGATTGTGTACATGGCATGTGAATGATACATTAATATGCTTACAATGGGACAATAACTTCAACATATGCATTCAAATAAAATAGTGCCCCACATGACAAATATCTTAACTCATTTTCCTACTTATAAATACGAAGGAAAAATAAGAGGAATTCCTCAATTCCTATCTATATATTCACTTAAATCCTTAAATCCTTAAATGCATTAAGTTAGTGATACTTAAATAAATTAGGCCAATTCCTTGACTAACATTCATGAAGTAAAGACAGAAATTCTCTTACAGGTTAGGATTATTGAAGCGAACAAAAGGGCTATCAAATACAGATTCATTGCAATGTATACCCCAAGCATACAAAAAGGGGCAGATAGACCTTTGTCAACATGTGTTCATATAACATCAAGATCGAGTTTAGCATTTCTCATCATTCAAGTGAACTGATTTCAGTAGGTGTACATTCAGCGCCCTATTCTGGCAAGGACTACTAAAGGGCATAAATTCATATCACTTACCACATATTTATGGCCTTCTGGCTCTAAACGAATGATATAAAAACATGACTGTGGGATAACGATTTGTATGTTTGGAGCCAGAAAGACGTTAACTCATAAACTTAACGCAGAATAAACGCCCTTCTGGATCTGAACAGGCGAATTGTACCTGCGTTTTTAGACATTAGATATTATAATTGCTAAAATACAAAATCAAGTAGTTTTCTAATAAGGATTCACAGTTTTATCCAATAAATACAGAAATAAAACAATTTTTCCTTCTGCTATGAAGGGGGTCCCCTGTTTAATCGACATCGTGCCTTCCATAATCTTACTCCTCTCTCAACCTAATTCCTTCAGAAACACATGTACAAGCTCCTTCACACATTAGAAAAATACATCATCAGTGAAAAAGAAAAATACAAATCACTTTTTACATGTTTTTGGTTCTTTCTGAAGGTTTGCTTCAAAACCTCTCATACATTTTGGTATATGGCAAGTGTGCGTTGTCATTAAAAATATATACCACTATCAACACATGGATATATTACTGTACAATAGTATTTGCTATTTTTCTCAAGTCAACAGAAATCTGCATATTATTATGATCTCCAGCTCAAATTCTATTCTTAATTGCACATCTTTAAAACTGTTTCTAAAATGACATTTTATATTTTTTTTCTTGAAACACTACTCGGAGTACAACGGGAAAGAGGCAAATATCATATAATCTATTTCTTATTTAAAAATTGAGGTATGAAAATCTTAAATTTCTCACATTTCATTAATAATCATGGATTATCCGTTATCAATCTAGAAAATTTGTCAGTTTGTGGTGTTCCCCTACGACTAATCGGAGAACGACAATCAGATTTTTTGTTAAAGCACTAAAAGAATATCACATGAGTTCCTTTTAAAAATATATCATCAAAATATAAAAGGAAAATTGGAGTTCACCTAACTATCGGTCTGCATGTTTGCAAGCTGCGGCACTATACACTATATAAAATATTTATTCCAATGAATGCAGTTTTATTTACAGAGAAAAAAATAAACACTGCAGTTTCCATGAGAATATAAAATATAAACCCTGTCTGTCAATAGACATAGTTCAATTAAAACCTGTACAGATCTTTATTGTTTTCTTACAGCAATTGCATAAAAAACAACATAATGCCATAAAGCACATAAAACAAAAGAGGATAAACTGGACTACGAATAAATAAAAAGCACACCTCTTTACAACAACTATTGATATAACTTACTGCCAACTTACTCATTGATCAATGCAAAGCTGAAAATCATACTTAATTTAAAAAAAAATTAAGTGCAAGTGTGTTTTGAATAACAACATAGCAGGATGAATAGTGACAGCAATATGAATAAGGAGAGAAATTGGAAGAGTTTTGGGACTGGTTTTAATTCTCCAGTAATAAATACACACCCTTTTTATGTAATGTACTTATTCATCCTGGGCAACATTGCTGGGGTAACAATAACATGTGTAAACAAAGCATAACCTATGTTGGTGTCCCTATTCAACCGATTTTAACCCTTTACCTGCTTTCATCAACTAATGAGGGCAACAAGGGACTGCCACGCTTGACTTTAGTCACACACACATTTTACATGTATAATAGACTCCTAACAATGTAGCAGTCTGGGGTGTCAATCCATTTACCTGATCAGTAGATATACTCCTTTTAAAAATGAAAGGCTTTTTCACATTATGGCCAAATACAACCTAACCAACTGCAGTAAATTATGTTCACAAACTTTCAATTAAATACCTTTGTGTATCCTATGCAAATGTGTCTTGGCAAATTCAGATCATTTTCATATCAAGACACTAGGAAGACAAGTAAAACAGTCACAAGTTTGAAAAATATCCTCACACTGATATCATAGAAACTCAGTTTACCATTCTTTTCAAAGACATACTTGCAGAACGACAGCCTCATGAAAGACACAATGCAGCTCTAATAAAAACTTTTCGAAGACAAAACAATGCGACATAGTCAAAACAAAAATGAAAAAACATGCAGACAACAAAGAATGCGAGGGTGGGGGGGATACCAAAGAGTTGTAACATCAAATATCTAATTTGCGGATTTGAATTTTTCTTTCAGCAAAATTTAGGAATAAAAATTTCTTGCAAGTGCATTAGGATATTTTCATATTTCCAATCTAAAATTAGTGACTCGTGATCGAAAGAAGCAAAAGCCCATTTTCAGTTACCCCTATCTTTAATGAGAATACGTATTAATCCTAATACTACTGCTACTACAAATATGTAAAAGAGATCAAAAATGTGTGTCAAGTGAAAGGCTAGTCAAACCATTGACATGAATACAACTTTTTGTGCTTTGAAGGGCGCTAAAGCATTTCCATTTTCCAGACAACTGATATTTGTAGAAAAACAACAGCCAAGGACGTCGCTATTTGAAAAAAGAGCCTCTGAAGTCTAAATACCCTCTAACATAATCAGAAGATACATGTAAGTTCTAGGAGGAATTGACATTGCTTTGCAGTGCATTTCCTGGAACTGTTTGCAGCAGTGTATATGTATGTCTCACTACCTAATTCAGCTGTGTTTGAAATGCAATTTTCTGAAACAACGTACACTGTTACTAGCTGTTTATGAGTTGCCCATGATGATAATTCAGTGTTTACACCAAATGCAGATCATTAACTCAACACTTGAAGTATGACATTTCTAGTGTATACCATGTACTATTACCGTCTCGTATGTGCTGGTAACTATGGTGCTTGGTGCACATAAACACCTAAACAAAAATAGTGTTGTATAAACATCTTTAATTCATGCATAGTCTCTGTTAAGGCTTAATTTTGCTTTTATTTCCCATTCTATCTAACTCAAAACATTAATCAGATAATTTCATCTACCTCTATTTGTTCCTACTTAATTAAACATAAAATTCATATTGGTTAAAAAATATAAAACAAGTCTAACTCCTTATAAATCCTAATACATATTTAATCCAATACATTCTAAATCACATTTATTATCAATTTCATATAAAATTTCTTTAAAACTATGTATGTGCCCTGCATAAGGGCGTTATACACTAAACTATAAGGAATTTCCCTGATCCCATGTCTTTCGGCTAGGCATGGGAAGATTTAAACACCTTGCTTCATGATCACATGGCCTCGTTAAAAACAGAAGACTACATTATTTGTCCGCTGAGGGCCAGAAGGGGATTAACTCAAACACAGAGCTATTAAACCCCGTTCTGGCTCCAAACAGACAACGCATCAACACTCTATACATCCACTCTCAGTTAGGACCTCCAGAACTGCTTTCAAATAAAATTGGAAACAGAATCTTTTTCCAAGGTAAATTGTCACATGATGCACCACGCGTTACCCCGGGGTACCGTAGTACCCCGGGGTACCGCGTTGTGTAGCGCCATCTCGCGTCCACTCGAGTACAATGTATGGAGTGCGTGTACATAGTTCCGTGGTATCTCTATGGTGTATACTATGCATGGTGTGCATGCATGCACTGCTCGCGCTATAGCGCTCGCTCACGATCACAAGCGCACTACGGTGGCTATCGCACACTATAGTGCTAGCTAGCTCCGGCGTCCGGTCCGCGCCCCGACCCGCGGCTATTTTAGAACTTGATGTTATTGCACGTACGTACGTACCGTACCTGTATACTCTTTCGAAAAAAAAAAAACAAACAAACATCGCATCATCGACATAGTTAACGCGCGCGTTACTGTCAAACTTTCAAACTTTGAAAATGCCATTTGTTTATTCACAACACATGAGATTATCATGACTGCTGTACACAGATAGCATCATAACACAAAATAGAACTTTCATTTATAATTAATAATTTTAATTATACCACAATAATAATACAGGGTGTATCATAACAGCATGAAATGATATCAATAATAGAATAATTACTCATAACAACAATGAATTTTAGAAATACAGGACTTAAAGGATTTTTTACAAGAACATTGGACACAATTGAAGGTTGAAAAAATCACACAAAAATAATTTCCCACTTTTTGGTAACCCAGGGTACAGCCTTAAAAAATAAATAAATAATTCAACAAAATGGCCGAATTTTTTTTGGTACCCCAGGGTACCATTTATGTCATCACATACAGATTAAATGTAAAAATGTGAAATAGAGACATCCACATAGAAGAATAGGATTGACTACTAGTCACTACACATCCTCTGTTGAGAGCGAAAAGGCGTTGAATCACATCTTTGTGTCCTTCTAGCTCCCAGCAGGTGATGTACAATGGGGGGTGTTTCACAAAGATCCCATGTCGAACTTAACTCTCATTTGGACTTTAACATTATGGAGAGCCGTTTGTAGCATTAAAAAAAATATATATTCAAAAGCAAAAATTCAAGTATTTTAGACTTTTCATAAATTCCACATCAAGAATATGAAAATCTTCTTGATAATAGAAAATATGAATGATGTGAATCAACATTTTATGCCTTTTAAAATAACTTTTACAAAATATTTTCTAAGATGTTAACGGCTTTCCATAATTGTTAAGTCCAACTTAGAGATAATTTCAACTTAGGATCTTTGTGAAACACCCCCCAGGTCGTATAGGGCACAAAAGAGCCTTGCGTAATTCGCGCATGGATTTTTGCGTGATGGAACAGCTCCACCCAAATGGCTCCAGACAGACTTTGCCTTCTCCCTCGTTTAGAAAAACAAGCAGAATCACAATAGATGCTGTTAGTTCGGAGGCATATAGAGGATGCTGTTTCCAAGAGGATTTGTCTCTATCGATGTCTTACATCACCCGACGGTTCCATCTTCGAAGTCTTAGTCGTTAACTCCACAGTCTTGACCTCAAATACATGCATAATTTTTCTCGAAAAGAGGTCGTAAAACCTTCTCTGTGATCGAATGAATCTTAGAATGATGTCTTTCCAGCGGTGTTATGTCCTGGGGGGCGTTTCACAAAACTTGTCATCAGTGACACATGACAGTTGTTGTTATAAGCTACTGAAATCCTTGCTTCTGATTGGTTATCAGCAGATTTGTCACTGATTTTTGTCATTTGTCTTGAAAAAAGGCTTTGTGAAATGGGTCCCTGGTGTCCTCCAGAGGCTGTAACCTCTTTGGCTACAATAACATTCGCGATTTTATTTGAGAAGATGTCACAAAAATCTGATCTATGAATCCTTGCATGATGTCTTTCAGCGGTACCACATTGCATCTTAAAATATCTTCTCATTCAGAGATCACTCACTTGAAACAGAATCAGGGCAAGAACTTTCCGACGCCTTCGATCACCAGGTACGTCTCTCATCGTTCATCTACAACAAAGAATGCGGGGAACCCCCTGAAACATCCCTATCATCAACCATGATCATACAGTACTTTCTTTCCTTTCTAGAGGCGAATGAGGAGGGTTCTCGTCCTTTGCCGGTAGGACCTCCTCATCTGAGATCTCGGCGATGATGTCCTCATCATTGTCCGATTCGATGATGGAGATGTCGATACCCATCACCTCCCCCTTATGGTTAGCCTCGTTGGCCTCGTCCTCCAGGACCCTCTGCTCTCGTTGAATCAGCTCCGGATCGTCCGCGGTGGTGCGATCGATGTCGATGGCTTTCTCCCCCGACCGTAGCCTCTCTCGCTTCTTGAAGACAGCCACCTGAAGAGAACAAATAGAAAATTGCAATGTGATAATTAGATTAATGGAATGGCGTTGTTGGGCGGCCAGGCTGGTCGCTTTCAAAAATCTTGATGAGTGCTGGTACCCTTGGCAGCTTTTCATGAAACCATCATAAGGACAAGTTCACCGACATCCCATTAAAACCTGTGTTAAACTTTGACTTAATAAACACACGTTTCTTTGGGATGTCCACGAACTTAGACATATGACGGTTTTGAGAAACTGGCCCCTAAGCGCCAACATGTTGCATATGTCATGCAATCTGTGCGAAGTACACACATGTACTTGCTCAAATTGATGACAAAAAGAAATTGATACTCAAGATTTGTGCATGAAATAGCCCAGATAAAATATGCCTGAACAGCCTGAGGACACCATCACTTTTAAGGTATTATTTAACAATGTCAATTAAAAATGAAATGGAAGTGCTTGAATTAAGCATATCCAATATAAAATAGACAAAATACAATAAATATACAGATGTTTCAGTCAAGAGATAACCCCTTTCTTATTTTGCTGGTGCATATTCTGTCGTTTATAATCATGTATCAAGTACGTAGACATGATTTGTTTGTGTGTACAAACACATGCAATGGTATATTCTTGAGGTTAAATAGCAAATGTATTTAGTTATATGATTGTTTTGTTGATAATGGAAGTAGCATCAAATTTGAAACATTGGTGGTTTATTTGACAGCTAATTTTCAAAAGCTGTTAATCATGTAAATATAAGAGAAATTGAAAGCATTCTATAAAATTAATCATTTAATTACACACACCATAAGCATAGGCACGCAGAATTAAAGGTGATAAAAAGAAAGGCTTAGGAGGTCATACCATTTTGGCAAGGCTGTATGTAATTATGTATATGAACCTAATCTTTCACATTTTGTATGGAAAGTGGACAAAAAAATGATACGACAAAGTAATAGACATTACATATACAATCAACAAATAGACCAAAGTTCTTAGTCATTTTCCGATGGTTACAGAATACAGAACAAGAGAAATCCAGATGTAGCTGGATATTAAATAACAAATACAGTAACAGGGATTGCGGGGAAAAGGATGTAAGGATGTAATAATGTAGATGGCTGATAGATAGATAGAGAGATAAATAGATAGACAGATAGATAGATAGATAGAGAGATAGATATATAGACAGATAGATAAATAGATAGAGATAGATAGATGGAAACTGGATAGACAGATAGGTGGAGAAAGCGAGTGAGGGAGAGAGAAGAGAAGATCAAGAGAAAGAGAGAGAGAGGGGAGAGAGAAGAGGAAAGGGAGGGAGGAAAGAGGTTAGAGAGCGCGAGAGAGAGAGAGAGAGGGGGGGGGGGGCAGGGAGAGAGGGGGAGTTTCCAATTTGATGGCCCTTCCATTGTTTAAATTAAACACTACAGTGCATGTTTGGGGTTGTTGGGGTTAGCTTCTAAGGTCAACGAAATCCAGAAGGGGTGAGCAGCATTTAAAGGGATAAACAGTTAAACTGAACCATCAAAGCTATCTTGCAAATCATTAGGTGACTTATAAACCAGGGTGAGATGAGAAAGATTTTGTATGTAGGATGGAAATTCATAAAATTTTGTGTAACAAAAAAAAAAGGGAGAAAAAGAAGATATTAAATTATTTATACATCCATGCAGACTGCAGAGTTGCTAATTTGTATCATTAAATCATACATTCATGATTTAAAAGCCCAAAACTTTTCAATATTATTCAGTAAATTACCTGTTAAAATAATGTCCTAATTTAATTTTGTTTGATCTACTTTCATTTACAATAATTGGGGATCAGGTGGGACTTCTCCTTTAAAACCATGAACAAATGTGGAAAACATGCAAACTCCATCAGCTGCTTTTCAATTATCATGTGATCATGTAGTATGTTTCCTATTGTTCTATTTTGAGTGTTGAGATCGTTCGATGGGTCAAAGGTGAAAGGTGAGGAACACGACCTCACATTTGTGAATTTACCAGATATGGTTAACATGATGAATTTGTTTTTCTCTTAACACAATCAGACAGGAAACAACATGAGAGGTTTTTTTACCACTTTGACAGTATGAAACTACATGAATAACATAGTTATATTAAGAGGTCGAGAGAGAGAGAAAGAGAGAGAGAGAGAGGGGCATTGTGGTATAGTGGCTCATTATCAGCTTGACGCTCACTTGACTTGATTCTTAATCTAAGGGTTGAGGGTTCAAATCCCAGCCAAACACGTCCTTTTGGCAAGACATTAATCCACAATGCCACTCTCCACCCAGGAGTCAATAGGGACCTCATTTGCTAGAGCACCACATATTTGCTTTGACCAGGGTGATAGCATTGAAACCCCTGGACGATAACTGCATGAAGGCCATACAAGAAGCCACCATTATCATTATTATTTTCCATTTTCATTAGAGAGAAAGAGAAAGGGAGAGAGAGAGGGGGGGGGGGGGGGTATGAAAAAAAAGCAAGATTAAGAAGATGATGACCTTTTCTGTAGTAATAACTAATTTCAAAGATGTTTCTTCTCCAAACTCGCTATAACCAATTATCCAATACCACTTCTACGGATGAAATCCCAACTTGCAAGCACTAGGAGTTGCTTCAATGTCAGACAAGCCTTAGACAAACTTTTGGTTCATTAAAATCCAATTATTTTATAAGGAGCATACATCAAAGTGGTTTGCATTCTCTTAAAACACCCTATCTACTTCAACAATGTTATTCTTCATGGAATTTATGATTCTGCCATTTTAAATGACACATTTTATCAGTTGTGTAGTCTACAGTCAAGGACTGTGCAAATTAAGTGCCCTGGGTTTCCGACTCAAATCAATTAAAAATAATGCCTTCCCAACCAGACACAAACAGAAGGAAAACAATCACTCGAAACATGATATTCTCTTACAAATAAAGTCATTTGGCTTCCCCTGGAAACCCAGCAAGGTCTTCAGTTTAACCTGAACAATACCATATCGTAAACCACAATCACAGCACTTCCAAGAATCAAATCAAAAGTGCAGGTGACCTATCAACTTGATGAGAATTACACATTTAGGGAAACCCCAACGATTCTTCCAAATTAGCTCAGTAGATAAAAAGAATATTCTTTTTATTTGAAAAAAGAAAGAAAAAAGATCCTGTTGTTTTTCCTCAATATCGTCACACTTTCGATTTAATATGAATAGTCAATTTCTTATTCTTTTTTCTTTTTTTTACCCGACTGCTATTAACGAAAGCATGTGTAGGCTTGTCAGCTAGCAATCAGGGGACAGAGGCTTCAAGTCCTCTCTGAGGGACTTGGTAATGAGGATTAATGCCTTACCAAAGGGCACTGGCATATTGGCTCGGCTTTGAACCTGGGACCTCCCGGTTACAAGACCACACAGCTCTACCACTGAGCCACTAAGCCTTTGTGCTTTCTTGAGAGGAAAGGGGCACAAATACAGGACCTCTTTATAGTGATTATGAGCAATCAACCACCGCCTGTACTAGATCCATGGTTTAACTTATGATCTCATGAAATTATGATGAAATAAACAAACTTTTCTTTGTCATCATCCTTACTAAGAATCAACAAGCCCATGACCTTATATCCTTCTTCATTCCTAACCTCACCAAATTGAATTAGTGACTCTGTTTGTGCTTGGACGTAAACATCTCACCAGTACACTCCATACCCCCCAACTCTCCCCCACCCCCCCCCCCCCCCCCCCCCCCTTCAAGTGGCAACACTGCATGGAACTTGGAAGAAAACAAGCAAGTGATCTTTGCACTCTATGACGACACGACCCCATCACTTCAACAAGTCATTAGCCTAGTACTCACCTTAAAGTAAATACAAATATTTTGAACAGAAACTTTTGGAGGTCATAAACTGTTTAAGGGTTCTCTCTCCAACTCCAAGTGACAATATTTTCAGAGAAAAGGAGTCGCCCTGCTCTCCCCTTAATCCCTTTTGTAAGTCTATATAACTTCACAAATGAAAATACATCCATTTATCTAATATAATCTCCTAAACAGTCATTAGCTCACCTCAAAGAAAATACAAATATTATTAACAGAACCTTTTTGAGGTCATATTTGGTTAAGGTTTTCTCACCAGGTGGTATTTTTCAGAGAAACTGGGGCCTGCCTTCCCCGCACTCCCTCCGCTCCCTCCCCCCCCCCCCCCAATCAAAGGTGGGGTATCCCTCATGCAGGCTTGCATTACTTCATACCAATAACAACAATCCCATCACCAAAACAAGACACTAAACTCACTCATCCATAAGTACCAAATGTAATCAAATGGAAAATAAAAATTATACCATAACTCAAAGGGCATAAGGTGGTTAAAGGGGAAGTCTACCCTGATATTAAGTTGGATAATACATGTAGATGCAATTTCTATACGACTCCTGTATGGAAAAAAAATCTATTACGTCATCAATAAAAAAGAAAATGAAAGTTTATGAAATGTTATGTATAGAGGAAATGGAGAACCTCGCAATTGCATTATGCATTTAAATTTGCCAAAGACTGTTTGAAAAACCGGGCTGGAACAATAAGGGAAAGAATTTATTGTGGACTGTGATTGAAGAAAACTTTCCCTCTTTTGTAATGAACTTCATGGTAGGAATACTTTGGGAGGAAAACCCCCAAATGACCTCAAAATTTGATTTTTAAGAGAAATATTTCACAATGTACTGCGTGTACTTGTTATCTTGATCTTGTAGAGGGGTCGTGGTCTAGTGGATATGTCACCGGACTGTGGATCACATTGATCGCGGTTCAAGTCCCGCCACTGCACTAATGTCCTTTGGCAAGAATCTACATTTGTCACACTCGACCCAGGTGATGTAAATGGGTACCTGGCCAAAATTAATTTAGTGAAATGCTAGAGCGCCGTAATTGCAGCCATACTAAAGCCAGGGTAATAATCATGGAGCACCATGAGTTTCAAGTCTGACATGAGCGCTATACAAGAACCCACTATTATTATCATTATTATCAACATTAAAACACTTTGGAGCATATGATGTGAATGCCCCAAAGACTTTAAATTGTACCTTAACAAAAAAAGATCCATCGTTCCTTCTTCTTTCATATGAGCTAATAGTATTACATATCAAGCTATTTCTTGAAGCTGGGTAAGCTATTGTTCCTGATGGAATTGTGTCCCTAGCAAACCCCCTATGAGGTCTTTACTTGGAATCAAATTAAAGATAAACTTGAGTTCTGGTAAAAAAGAAGAAAATGAATTCTCACAGAATCAAACGAAACTTACACTGAATGTTCAAGATTACAAATAAATGTCATTTGCCAAACAATTTTGGTAGAAAATGTAAACTGGCTGAGTAATGAGCATAGAAAGATAAGGAAATCAAGGTAAGTAGACCCGACACCATTTGTGTAGTCCCATATACATCTTTCTGTGTACAGTGCTTATTACTTTAACAAGACTGGGCCAAATTTTGTTATCATTTTGATGACTCCAGAACATTGAAGTACACGCCAATACTTATATGCTACCTGATCAACTTTATCTGATCGATTCTACACCGTTTTTTTCACAATGCAATCGCACGATCAGAACTCAACTTTATTTTTAAACAGTACCTTTAAAATAAAGGTCCATTGTTCCGTATGGAATTGTGTTCCTAGCAAACCCCTATGAGGTCTTACTTGGAATTAAATTAACACTCCTCTGGGAGTGGCAAAGAGGTCTCCAGGCATGGGGTGATAGCTGACCCCCTTACAAGCACCGCTGACTCCGGTGGTAGCTCCTGTGCGCCAGAGAGTTGGCAAGGTACCAAGTACCAAAAACTGGGTTGACAACTTCCCAAAGTCGTTGACCATGATGATTTATCAATACACTGAATGTTGGATAACATAACTAATAACTGACGGTACTGGAATTTCCACCATGGATTAATAAATATAGTGTTCATTTTTTGTTTAATATATAATTGTTTGTCAATGTATTTTGTATGTGTAGCGCTTAAAGACTTCGTAGGAAAGCGCTTTATAAGCACCGTTTTATTATTATATCATTATTATTCATTGTGAGCCAGAAGGGCATTAAGTCCTATACTTTTTACAGACTGAACATCTTTTTGGCTTTCAACAGAACTTTGTAAATTTTGCTTCCTCAACCTTCTGATCATATGTGAGTAGGATATAAATATGAGAGGCCAATATTCAGCTTAAACTTTGTTGTCCATTTTATCAGATTCTTTGGATTTGCTCAACTAAAACTTTCATTTCCCTGCTTTATGTTTAATTTTTTTTTCTCCAAAAGATTAAAAGAGAGTCAACATGATATTGAGATAGATTTAATTGAATGTGATTAAAATTTCAAAGTATCTTTAATCAGATTTCTAATTTTTCAGTTTTGAAGAACAAGGCTTTCAAGAGCGAAATGACTTGTTTACTGCCCTAATGTTCTTTTTCAATTTTTACCTTTTTTATGATAGAAAATAGTGGTTTTGAACATTTTTCATGGTACCGGTATGCCTGCTTAACTTTGGTCGGGTATTACCCTTTCGCTCCCCACTGAAATGTTACAACAATACACCTAATCGTGAAGAGTAAAAGACGTTCTGCACATGTCACTTAATATTCAATCATTTTTGTTTCACATATAACAAACAACATCTTAAATGTAAATTTTTGGGCATGAACATTTGCATCTTTTTAAACAAGAGAAAATCACAAAAACAAACAAAGAAAGATATATGGATTTAGCATTATAAACAAGACATACAGGGCTATTGTTGTGTAAGTTTACAATGACAGGAGCTTTGTATTTGACACTGAGATCAGAAAGGTGAAATTTCAGAGATGTGTGAAAAACATTTTGGAAACGGTAGCTTCCAAATAATGATGCATGGTTCGCATAAGAGGTTAACATGCAGTCTTACAATAAAGTCTTGGAGAGATGAAAAGAAAGACAGGTCTGAAAAAAGGAATACCTACATGCATTCATGTAAATTCAACAGTAACAGATACACTTCATCTAAATTATCAAAATATGCATTGATACATTTCGGGATATGTGTTCAATCTTACAAGGTTATTAGGATATTAGAAATGTCCAGTGTATTTTCTATGTGAAGATGTTAAGCTGTTTATATAATTTCATAAGAACAATTGATATAAATTCAGATTCACAAGGTCCACATCCCTCACAAGAATAATGACATATTTTAGAATCACTCAACTCATAAAAGTATATTTCAAACATTCAGTTGTATACCTTTACATACATATGCAAGAGCATCAATTCAACACCAACCTTAGCACAACAACAGGGCCCCCGTTTCATAAAACTCGCTAACAATAACAAATGCTAAAGTTCTGTGACAAATTCGCTCTCAGCCAATCAAATGCCACGATTCCAGTAGCTTGTATTAAACAGTTATTGTAGCTTGTTATTGATTGACAACAAATTTTATGAAACAGGAACCAGGATCATGTAGCACTATCATAATACAAGTTCACACACACAAAATCAAAATACAAATGAAGCAATAAAACAACTTTTGGTCACATGAATGATGAGTAGCCTAACTATCATCGGAGCGCGAATGCAAAGACAATTCTTCATCACTGGTTCATATCAATGACATAGTTTGCTGGCACAACTCTTGTCAGCCATTATGCATAACAGTGTCTGCACTACGAGGCTACAATATACTTTAGCCACGCCAGCCAGAAGCTGATAGATCTAGGCTCTGCTCAAGGCTTTATGAATTGTGGTTAATTGTCAACTTAGAGTCTGTGCTTGCAGACTATCAATGACACAACGGTTTTAGGGCAACCAACCCCTGCACTACCACCCCCACCTCCCTCC
The DNA here is from genome assembly GCA_035222895.1 of Strongylocentrotus droebachiensis. Classification (NCBI taxonomy): domain Eukaryota; kingdom Metazoa; phylum Echinodermata; class Echinoidea; order Camarodonta; family Strongylocentrotidae; genus Strongylocentrotus; species Strongylocentrotus droebachiensis. Next base: position 754,498 of record JAVYIG010000196.1, on the reverse strand, counting down.
CCTCTCCATATCAACCTAATACCAATTACCCCACATCTCAACTACCCCTCATATAATCAAATTATCCCTCAGACAACTACATAAAGGATAAATGTGTAGAGGTCTTGGGGTAATATCCCAGGGTACAACTGTAAGGGAAGTAATGCAAATTGACACCAATAAACCCTCCCATCATACAACAGCAATAAAGAACCCAAAGGAGGGAATTATGTTTAATATAAAACTTACCTCTCTCTTTAGTTCCATGATCCTGTCTTTGAGTTCCTCTACCCTGTGATTACTCTCAGCTTGGATCAAAGAGTTCTTGGTTATTAGCTCGGAATTCTGGAAAGAAAAGAAAGCATCATATGGAGATTAACGTCCACTATCATTCAGCAAAAAAATCCCGCTCCCTTCACTCCTAAAAGACTTTTCTCCACTTTTCTTCTGTTTTCCTTTTCATCTTCTTTTCTTTTGTTTTGAACTTTCATCTTTTCCTCTTCATCCTTTTCCCTTTTTATCTTCCTCCTCCTCCTCCTCCTTCTCATTCGTCTTGTTCATTTTGTTCTTCTTGTTCTAGTTATTCTTGTTCTTGTTTTTCTTCCCCTCTTTATCCTTCTTACTTTCTCTTTCTCTTCCTCTCCCTTCTCTTAATCTCCTCAAAACTCCTTGTCTTCTTCTTCCTCCCTCCTTTCTTCTCCTTTCCCTCCCCTATTCTCTACATTCCTGTTTCATCCTCCTTTTTCTCCTCTTATGCTCATCCCTTTCATTTTCTCTTATTCATCCCTCTTCTTCTTTCCCCCTTTTCTTCCAAATATATTCTCTCTATCCTCTTCCTTTTCCACCCTCCCCTCCTTTATCATCTCTTTCTCCTCCTCCATCTTCATCTTCATCTTCTCCTTCTCCTTCTCCTTCTCCTTCTCCTTCTCCTTCTCCTTCTCCTTCATCTTCTCCTCCTCCTTCTCTGTAACAATTTTGGTAAGCTACAAGTAAATGACTGAAAAAGCAATAACATACCTGAATATCCAGGCCTGAAACCCGCTGTCTCAGTTCAATCAGCTCCGCGTTGGATTCTGCTTCTCGTAACCTCATGTTGATCATTTCTTCTTTGCTCTGTAAAAACAAAACAACAAAACAATCCAAAGTTAACATTCAGTTGGGAATTCAGCTTTTGTGGCATCTGGAAAGTTGTAACATTTTTTTTGTATATAATAATCTACTTTGACTGGAAAGATTTTATTCTAGTTTAAAGTCTCTATTCTAAAACGGGAAGACCGCCATTCTAGTTTAAAGTCTCTATTCTAAAACGGGGAGACCGCCCCAATATCAACTCGGTTCTGGTATCAGCATAAAAAAGAGAGAAACGAATTGAATTGTAATCAATCAAAGACAACTTGGCAATTCTATGCATTTTCCACCAAGATGCATGCACAAAAAAGTGGGTGCTCGGTAGAATGTTTATGTATTCCTGAAAATGGCTGCCAGAGCTACATGTAAAAGCCAAGGTTATACTGACAACTTTGTTAGCTCAAAGGGGCAAAACAAAAAGGATCACAAAAACAATGCTTTTCCGTAATTTTCAACTGTTTCTTGCATCGATACATCGCATCTACGAGATTACTTAAGCACCGACCCAATTACGTGAACTGGGTACACAGCATAGGGTGTCAACAGACCCTTCAATAAAATCAACATTTGATGTAAACCAACTTGACCTATTTGGCTGACCTCTCCGAATGATCAAGAAGAGTACTTGAACTCTGGTAACGATCATTAAGCTCGTTAAGTAATCAAAAGTCATGCTCAAAACCCGTGTTTTCATCAGGTGGGAGACACATGATTAATTCTGATTAATTATGGAAAGAAAGAGATATGGCATTATTTTTTCAAGAACGACAGGCTAAGATAATAAAGGGTCAAATGGGCATGGAATTTTATTCCATTTTAGTGAATAAAAAAAACATAAACATTTATTTTTGCATACCCCCTGACGGAACTGAGCAAGTTCCACAGCGCATGGCTGTTAAATGGCCAAAATGGACAAATAGTAGGTACAACTCCAAAAATACATTGACACATAATTTTTCCATAAATTGTTAATGTTTATGTTTGTTGATTTCTTTCTTTCACTGAAATAAAATAGAGCTCCATGGCTAATTCTTAGCCTGTTATTTTTGAAAATTTTAATGCCATATTTTTTTTCTCCATATAATTAATCAGAATTAATCATGTGTTGCCCACCTGACGAAAACATGTTTTTTTAGCATGATTTTTTATTACTTAAAGGGATCGTTTAACAATGTTAAATCTGAGATACACGGTCCTACATGTTACCAGTGTCTGTGATATGGTGTAATATTGAAAAAAAATTGTGCTTCAAAATGATCAAGAAGTGCTTCAAAAAAGTAAAAATCTTTGAGTGACCGGTTTTACCATACTCGTTTTCCCGAAAAGACTGTAGTGTTATGAAAACCATTCAGCGAATGGTTTTCAAAATTTGTAATTCCAATCATTAATATCTTGATAATCAGACAGGCGATCGGCTTGTAAAAGTCATGGAGTTCCTGACTGACCAAAAGGTTTATAATTATCATTGCAGCATGAGCTAAATCAAGGATTATTTCTAAAGGATCTAAGACAAAGTTACCGTATCCCTTTAATGAGTTGTGATCATTACCGAAGGGCCATCGGTAGTTCAAGTACTGTTCTTGATCATTTCAGCAAATCATCAGCAATCATTACAAGCTTGATCAGTAAAAGATCATAGACAAATAAACAAAACTTTGTAGTTAAAAAAAAAATGATAGCAGAATGACTCGAACAGCACTTATAACAACCAACAATCAAAGTTCATGGTTAAGGACATTTGTATATAGATTTACACAGATAGTCTTCTACACTATCTTGCCAATTGGACTTGAAAATGAAGATAAACTGTCATTAAAACCGTTATCGACACGTGTCTATCGGCTCCTAATTGAAGATGTCGCAAGGTCAGGCAAACTTTGGACATGTCATCATACTGGTGTCTTCACAGAGGTTAAGATTAGACAGGTCAGGGGGGTGTTTCGCAAATACTTTATACAGTAAGTTGGACTTGAACTATGGCAGGCCATTCCTTCCTCTTCACCCTGATGATACTATTTAGTTGATTAATTTTTACAGTAGTAAAACTATCATGATTATTGGTAAATCTATTATGTTCACCTACTATTGCAATTTAAATTCCATTTCAATACAGAATTTAATTATTAAAATGAATTTTGTGTGTCCCAGCTTAAAACTATTTAAATGAATTTAAAAAAGTTTAATTCAAACATGGGAGAGAAATAACTCAAAAATATTTGGTGTATTTTCAAAAGCAATTTTTTTTTTTTTTTTTTTTTTGGTCCTCTTTTTTGTTGTCTTCTTCAATCAGTTGGCTATTCTGTTGAAACATACTATGTAATGTCTTTTTATACTACTGACAACAAAAATCAGCTGAGGTTTAAAGGGCAAATCCCTGATAGAAGCTGTAAATGCATTTTAAAGACTTATGTTAATGGACATTATCGATACAATGGGAAAGAGGAATTACTTTTCACCAAATCTAAAACTACAGCCAACAACCTGGGTCAACATGGACCACACGTATCACTGTAAATTGCTGAACATCTATCTCAATCAAATAACAAGCAAGATTACAGAAAAGAAAAAAGAAGGTGATAAGAAGAGAAAAGTATCCTTAAGACAAGATAAACAATCAAAATTATACATGTACAATAAACAACATTGTTTAGTCTATCTTCGCTGATCGTCTGGAGGCCAAATTAAAGTATTCATTAATTTATCTTTTTATTTGGAATTCCTTGCTCTGCTCATGTTTAATTTGTCTATTTACAGGAAATGTATTGAATTTGGTCTCTGACTATCTACTTCCATGAGACATAATAAATAATCTGAACCCAGACTGCTTTAGGAAGAATGTTGGTCAACAGAAATAAATAGTAGTAGTTTAATGCAGCCAAAGTAATGATCTGGACTTGAGAAAGATTTGAGAAAATGAGAAAGATTCTTGCACATTCAAAAATTGAGGGTTTTGGATACCTTCAGTAGAATTACAAATTTGTATACTAATGACATAGGACGTCATTTTATAGTAATTCTGTAACAAAGCTATTCAAACTACAATGTTCCTGAATTTGATGAATGGTTAATAGGAAACTCAACTGTAAAGACAGTACCAACTTAGTTTATATATTAAATCATTAATGTGTAATCGTCATCAAAGTGTCTATAATATTTTTTTTCTTCAAACTTATAAATTTTCTGACAATATTATTTTGTATTTGCTTGGAATAGACCCTAATCTATTAACCAACGCCATAATGCTATGTACACTTAATAAAGTATTAGAAGTTTTGGGTCAATGTCATCGTAGCAAATGTCAGATTACTACTGAAGGGACCGCAATCATTGTTTCAACATTTTGGAGAATCAATGTTGCCGGAATCGATTACAAAGGGTTCCCGCTGGAGAGAGAGGGAGAGAGGGGGAGAGAGAGGGGGAGAGAGGGGGTGAGAAGGGGAGAGAAGGGGAGAGAAGGGGAGAGAGGGGAGAGAGGGGAGAGAGGGGGAGAAGGGGGAGATAGGGGGAGAGGGGGAGAGAGGGGGGAGAGGGGGAGAGGGGGGAGAGGGGGGAGAGGGGGGAGAGGGGGAGGAGAGGGGCAGCGTAGGTGAAGTTGGAGGAGGGATGGGAATTAGCACCCAAAAAAAAGTCAAAAGAAAGATAAGGATCGAGCAGAAAGAGGTGGAAGAATGTACCCCCTATACTATACTATCTCTCTCCATAGCAATTGCAGATAGACTTGGAAAAGAGTTAAGTCTTACATTATTTATAATCCAGAATCCATCTCAGTTCAACAAATTTGTATTGAGATGGCAGAGAAATTAATTCTGCCTTTAATGTGGGCATTTCATGGTCTAGTGGATAAGCCCCCGGACTGTGGATCACATAGTTCTCGGTTCGAGTTCTGCTGCGCTACTAATGTCCTTTGGCAAGACATTAATCTACATTTGCGACACTCCACCCAGGTGAGGTATATTGGGTACCTGGCAGGAAATACTTCCTTGAAATGCTAGAGCGCAGCAGTGGCAGCCATGTTAAAGCCAGGAGAATAGTTGTGGAGCACCAGGAGTGTCAAATCTATCAGACATGAGCGCTATACAAGAACCAACTAATATTATTACTATCAATTCTAGCTAGTATTCTTTCATTTGACTCCCAACGTTTTGATGACAATATAATCCACACCGCTAACAGAATGGGGTCACATTTTAATAAATAAAATAAATGTCAGATTTAGGGCATTTCAGGAGGTGATCCTTGGATTACTGCCAATAGAGCGTTTAAACAATCATTTTACAACATCGGCATGTCATCATTTTATGAAATGCAATGTATGTTATGTACACATTAAGGGCGTATTGTTGGCACATGTACTGTACATGTACAGCTTGTAACCTATCGGGACAAAATAGTCATGATATCAACCATTTTTCATTGTTTGTTTGTATGTATTTCTTTGAACAATTTTAGGGAGTGAACATTTCCACAAGCATCTGCCAAATACATGTACAGGCCAGTTATGACAGGAAAATGAACTGCAGACTGGTGTAGGCCTACATGTATGTATCGTCTGACATTGTATTTCTGACACCATGGCAAATTGATGATTCTTTGAAATGGAGTCTCTGGACCAGAGAAGATTGAATACATATCTATTGAGCACTTGCTCTTTAATAATAATAATAATTACAATTAAGTCTCAATTAAAGCGCTTCCAAACTTGGAGATTATTACCCTGGCTTTAGCTGTGCTGCCCTTACAGTGGTGTTGCAGTCAAGTGGTTGAAACTCTAAACTTAAAAACAATTACCAGTAACTGGTGATGCCAAGCTCATAGGTTGAAGCCCCTGAACTGCACTTCTTGCTTAAGGAAGGGCATTAATCTACATTTGCCATCCTCAACACAGGAGTAGAAAATGGGTACCTAAAAATTGTGAGAAATTCCTTGGGAGCAAGAGCAAAATCCAGGTAGTGATAATAAAGTGACAGAAGTATCATGTTATTCACTCATCCTTGTTGTATAATTATTCTAAATGTATATGTATTAAATAATGGATCATAAAAAGAAGTTACTGGATTTTATGTGTCAGCTTTACGAGAGCAGAATAAACCAAAGATGAAGCGTGAGCCGATAATATTTGCTGATCTGTTTGATTTTATGTTCTTTCTAAAGTTTCAAGTGATTCTTAAAGAGGGTGGGTGCTGCAACAAGTGATAAAAATATGGAGGATTGTTTTGTCTTATGCAAACTTGTTAAGCACAACAGCAAACAGAGAAAAAACAAACAAAGCACCCGGGCAATGACTCATCTTGGGTCGCATGTTTTTATGTACATTATGAAATTTATGTACACTACGTGTATTTACTAGGGCAGGCCTGGATGCGTTTGAAGTCTAAACAGTAATTTGAGAACTTGAATGATAACAATGAGCTGCGCCGAATTTGATGCTGAACAATAGGTCATTAAATCAAGGTGAATCTGTCCAGTTTACATTTTTTATCAGTTCAGTATCCTTTCCAAGTTCGTTTGTTTATTTCATTTATTTCAATACGATGTTAGGAAATATCCCCTGCTTTCAGCCCCAATAATTTGTGTCAGCAAGTCCATATACAAACGAGGAGGCGAGTTGGCTCAGTCGGTTAAGCGTCTGCCTGTCCAACCAAAGATCCTGGGTTCAAATCCAACCCAGACGGATGACTGAAGCCAGCATTATGTGTTAATAACGTACCCCTCCCGTGTTTCACAGACGCAGGCTATGTTAAGTGGAAAACACTCTGCCCCTCGGATAAGACATTAAATGGAGGCCCCATGTAGAGGAGAGTCACCACCTTTGCGTGTTAAGAACCACTGCACTATTTGTGTAAGAGTAGGGGGAGTGGTCTACTACCACTACACCACTACCCTGGTGTAGTGGTCCACCTACATGTACACACCCTCATTCAGTTCAACCGGGAGAAGAGACCCGAGGGTTAAGTGATTAAGTTTGCTTTTCGCTTCCCAGGCACAGGTGACCCCAAATACTTAATAATAATTTGTTAAAGAGGAAAACAACAACAACTTCTTGTTGGCAACATAAACATTCTTTTCTATGTTTCCACTTTAAAACTATGCCCCTGATAATGTGACCTGAATTTCTCCAAAGAGAAAGAATGGATATGTGGAAAGTATGTGACCCCATCCCACAACCTCCCCCTAAATTGTTGGCCTCCTTCATTCTTATGTTTAGACCAGTAAGAATTTCTTCTTTTTTTTCTTCCTGCATTTAATCCAAAACTTGTTACAGATTTACATTTTTTTTCTTTTTCTTCATAATCCTCATATATGTAGATCATATCCTGCGATATGATCGAAAAATGTCGATCATGAAAAGCCTAAAATGAACATATGTACCGGTATACAAACATTAATGACTGGATCAACAGAAATAGGAACAAAACAGAAAGAAGTAATGCCAGGAGGCTTTGAAGGAAAGGAGAATGATCTTTGACTTCATGCATAATAGCAGTGTGGTTCCACACTATTCATAGATTTTCCATAACAAAAAATGTATTAGCGGGTAGCTTAATACAGAAGATATTACAGAAGATATAAAGTAATCACTTTTTGTATGAATATTCAAAAATCTATATTTTTCTAAATCTTCATTTGATTTCTCTGAAGCATTCATTTGCTTGTGCCTGTTTTCTCTTGCAAAACTAATGTGATGTCAGACTGGATTTCTCCTTTAAACGTCACTATGATTCCATTTCTTCACCTAATTTTAAACTGTTTTATTTCCCGAAAACAAGTGATTGTATTAACAAACATTGACATCTAAACATATCGCAATTACACCGACTTTAAAGTATGAGTCATGTTTACACTGATGCCATAATGGCGTCAACAAGATATCAAGTCGATATGCTTAATGGCTTGGTAAACAGCGGCTATCAGGACTTGAAAGTAAAAGAGACATAAAAACAAATACATGGGGCGACATTATCTTATCGGCACTTGAAGTTGTTCATTTAAATCCGAGTGCCGGTATTATTTCATCTTTGGAAGATTTCCGATATAAGAAGTCATCAGATAAAAGCACTATTGAACTCAGCAAGCTTAAAAGGGGTAATAATCAATGGCCTGGGTGAACCCAAGGTTATTGCATAACGTGTATATTGCACTACCAGGCACTGACAATATTGGCCCTCGTAGGTGAATGACAGATGACATTATGTCATATTTTGTGTTATTTGAATATGAATTACAATTGTATTGTATCTTTGTGAAATGGATCGCAATTCAGCCATTGGCTGCAATGAACTGTTTAATAAACCATTTCTATCTATCTTTCTATCTATCTGCACATTTCCACAAAATACCAGGTATAAACAAATTCTAATTGAAATAAGATTTGGCACTATAAGGTAGGGGCAAGTTACTGCAGGAAAGCAATAAAATGATAGGTAAGCAATAAAATGATAAGACACTCTGCTAATGGAAATTACAGTGTATAGTGGAAGTCTGAAAAATGGGAGTTGCTTTGGGAGTTGCTTTGGGAGTTGCTTGGGAGTTGCATGGAGGTTGCATGGAAGTTGCATCAGAGTTGAAAGGGAGTTGTAAGGGAGTTGTATGGGAGTTGAGAGGGAGTTGTCTGAGCATTGCCTGGGACTTGCTAGGGCGTGGCACAAACACTGTTGTTCCCTAAAACAGCAATAGAATCTCACTAATCCATTCATACTTCAATGACTCCCAAGGATATTGTACAAGCAACTGTAAGCCTTTATGAGCAGATTAGCTGAGACAAAAAAGAAACGAGACTGATCCTGTTTTTATGAAATAAATATTTTTTTAAATGTTTTAGTGAGCAAAACTTAAAAATCATCTGGAAGGGAAAAAAAATGGTGTTGTATTTTGTTTTACCCCACTGTAAGGAAGCAACCAGGGGACCGACGGCTTTAAGTCCTCTCCAAGGGACTTGATAATGAGGGTCAATGCCTTACCAAAGGGCACTAGCGCATTGACTTGGTGTCAACTTTGTTTCGAACCCTCAACAAAATCACAAGATAATAATAATAATAATAATGAAACATGAGATTTGTAAAGCACCAAGTCTCCACTTGAAATCAAATGCTCAAGGTGCACTTGTGCATTACATAAAATGAAATCATAAAAAAGTGTGTGTATCATAACAAAAAGATACTGATCAAGAGATTCTCTCTTATTGCCTTTTCTTTAACAGTAGTGAAGTCAGTCTTTAAAGGTACTATGTCCCATTTGCAGGCCAAAAAAATGAAAAGGCTAAATTCCAACGGCATTCAAAAGATAATAAAAAGGGGGCTTGAAAATGTCTTTTAGTGGGAAAATAACGACTATTAGTTGTCGAATTGACTTAAGAACTATAGAGCCACTAAGTAATAGTCTGATTTTCAGACCATTGTACTGAATGGTCGTACGTTTTATGTTGCGCAAAGATTCAATCAGTCTAATTTTGGGCATTATAAGAAGTGGGTTATTGATGTAGACAAATGCTCATGTACCCTTTACAACTCATTTTATGTATGTTATTACTAAAGAAGAAAAGAAGTCAGTTAGTCACTCAATAGTGTCTGACAGTCTAGCAAGTAAACAGGTTTCCTTGCATAATTTGAATATTGGGACACTGCTAACGTTTAAATTTCACAGATAGGACATACATGACATATTCATAATTCCTGCAAAGTTCAACAAAATTTGATGTTGGCTGCAAAAGGGACATTATCTTTAACCATAGGAGGAATTACAACTACTAGTAATTATTGTTTGTTTGTTTGTTTGTTAGTGCAAGTAGTTCATATATGACAAGATAAACCCAAATTTTACTAATTCAACATGGTGCTTCTACCAATTTGTGTCTACATAAAGCAACATTGCAAGTGGATATTAAACAGTCATCTTGTATAATGACATAAATACATGTATACTATAGTAGTTGTTTAATTATTGAATCATGTTCTTCATAACCACCACTAAAAGTGATTAAGGGACAGGTTGCCTTTACAAGCATGAGCTAAACTTGGCCTGCAGAGGGCGATATTCCTCTTTTACAAACAACTGCTTTAGTACAAATGTATGTAGAAAGGATGTATTGAATTTTATTTTTATAATTTTTTTTTACTTCAATTTTGATTGATTCAAATCAAGGCTCAAAATGTCATCTATCCCTAACTATTTAATATAATAAGACATGAAATCCCTGTATGAAAATCAAAACCTTGTAGAATCATGATTACATGATGTTATTCAATATTTGAAGTGAATTTGTCAGACTCAGTACATTTTGTGAATGAAAGCATGGGCTAATTCAAGACACAAGAGGGGGTAGTTCTACTTCCAAATACTGCATTGTATTGAGTGCAAAACACTTCTTCTGTATTTTTGCCACATGACACAGTGAACTTACAGTGGGTGGTTTGTATCTCCCAGATGTTCATTGCGCAACAGGGGTTCTTACTACACCTCATAGTACCGTCTCTGAAGCTCTTGTTCTCTCTCTGTATGCTAATATCTAGAACTTAAGACATGACTCCCACAAATTCTTACCCAGGCTTCTAATTTGCATACATGTAGTTCTTTCTGAGCCCCATAGAATTGTCTTTGTAACTCCAGTTCTCTCTCTGTACGCTAAGTTCTAGAACTTAAAGGGGGACTGCATTACTTGTAGCTACTTGCTCCCTCTATATAGCCAACAATGCCTAAGCGGGACCTGCTGGTCCCCCATGATCCCCTTTTGCTTATTTTAATTGAGATAACCAACTGTCAGTGGCCATGCAGGGAGGTCTAATTCCTCCTGGTCAAACTAGTGCAGTGGGGCTTTAAGACATGACTGCCATATATACTTACCCTGGCTTCTAGTTTGCATAGTTCTTTCTGAGCCCCATAGAATTGTCTTTGTAGCTCCTATACTCTCTCCGTACGCTAAGTTCTACAACTTAAGACATGACTACCATAGAATCTTACCCTGGCTTCTAGTTTGCATAGTTCTTTCTGAGCTGAGCTTCATAGAACTGTCCTGTAGCTCTTGTTCTCTCTCTGTACGCTAAGTCCTAGAACTTAAGACATGACTACCATAGAATCTTACCCTGGCTTCTAGTTTGCATAGTTCTTTCTGAGCTGAGCTTCATAGAACTGTCCTGTAGCTCTTGTTCTCTCTCTGTACGCTAAGTCCTAGAACTTAAGACATGACTACCATAGAATCTTACCCTGGCTTCTAGTTTGCATAGTTCTTTCGGAGCTGAGCTTCATAGAACTGTCCTGTAGCTCTTGTTCTCTCTCTGTACGCTAAGTCCTAGAACTTAAGACATGACTACCATAGAATCTTACCCTGGCTTCTAGTTTGCATAGTTCTTTCTGAGCTGAGCTTCATAGAACTGTCCTGTAGCTCTTGTTCTCTCTCTGTACGCTAAGTCCTAGAACTTAAGACATGACTACCATAGAATCTTACCCTGGCTTCTAGTTTGCATAGTTCTTTCTGAGCTGAGCTTCATAGAACTGTCCTGTAGCTCTTGTTCTCTCTCTTTACGCTAAGTCCTAGAACTTAAGACATGACTACCATAGAATCTTACCCTGGCTTCTAGTTTGCATAGTTCTTTCTGAGCTGAGCTTCATAGAACTGTCCTGTAGCTCTTGTTCTCTCTCTGTACGCTAAGTCCTAGAACTTAAGACATGACTACCATAGAATCTTACCCTGGCTTCTAGTTTGCATAGTTCTTTCTGAGCTGAGCTACATAGAACTGTCCTGTAGCTCTTGTTCTCTCTCTGTACGCTAAGTCCTAGAACTTAAGACATGACTACCATAGAATCTTACCCTGGCTTCTAGTTTGCATAGTTCTTTCTGAGCTGAGCTTCATAGAACTGTCCTGTAGCTCTTGTTCTCTCTCTGTACGCTAAGTCCTAGAACTTAAGACATGACTACCATAGAATCTTACCCTGGCTTCTAGTTTGCATAGTTCTTTCTGAGCTGAGCTTCATAGAACTGTCCTGTAGCTCTTGTTCTCTCTCTTTACGCTAAGTCCTAGAACTTAAGACATGACTACCATAGAATCTTACCCTGGCTTCTAGTTTGCATAGTTCTTTCTGAGCTGAGCTTCATAGAACTGTCCTGTAGCTCTTGTTCTCTCTCTGTACGCTAAGTCCTAGAACTTAAGACATGACTACCATAGAATCTTACCCTGGCTTCTAGTTTGCATAGTTCTTTCTGAGCTGAGCTTCATAGAACTGTCCTGTAGCTCTTGTTCTCTCTCTGTACGCTAAGTCCTAGAACTTAAGACATGACTACCATAGAATCTTACCCTGGCTTCTAGTTTGCATAGTTCTTTCTGAGCTGAGCTACATAGAACTGTCCTGTAGCTCTTGTTCTCTCTCTGTACGCTAAGTCCTAGAACTTAAGACATGACTACCATAGAATCTTACCCTGGCTTCTAGTTTGCATAGTTCTTTCTGAGCTGAGCTTCATAGAACTGTCCTGTAGCTCTTGTTCTCTCTCTGTACGCTAAGTCCTAGAACTTAAGACATGACTACCATAGAATCTTACCCTGGCTTCTAGTTTGCATAGTTCTTTCTGAGCTGAGCTACATAGAACTGTCCTGTAGCTCTTGTTCTCTCTCTGTACGCTAAGTCCTAGAACTTAAGACATGACTACCATAGAATCTTACCCTGGCTTCTAGTTTGCATAGTTCTTTCTGAGCTGAGCTTCATAGAACTGTCCTGTAGCTCTTGTTCTCTCTCTGTACGCCAAGTTCTAGAACTTAAAGCCAATCTGTACTAGTTTGGCAAGGGGTGATTAGACCACCCTGCAAGGTCACTGACAGGTGGTTATCACATAAAAAAGCTCTCAATTAACATAAGAAAAAGGGGACCATGGGGGATCAACAGGGATCGCTTAGGCATTATTGGCTGTATAGAGGGTGCAAGTAGCTATGATTAGTGCAGTCCTACTTAAGTCCTCTCCGAGGGACCTGGTAATGTGGATTAATGACTTACCAAAGGGCACAAGTACATCAACTTGGTTTCTAACCCTGTACCTTCTTGCTACAAGACCACTGCTCTACCACTGAGCCATCACACAACGCTTCTTGTTTGCTTTTTTTTAATGAGCCAGATACAATTGTCTTTGAAGCTCCTATACTCTCTCTATATATATATTTTGCTGCAGTGGTTTTTAAAGTCTTTATAGATTCTTACCCTGGCTTCTAGTTTGCATAGTTCTTTCTGAGCCCCATAGAATTGTCTCTGTAGCTCCTGTTCTTTCTTCTCACACACTTCAAGATCCTGCTTGACTTCTATCCTTTCCTCCTCTATCCGCCTCATCTGATTACTCGTCATTTGGTTCTGAAAAATAAATATCAAATCAAATTTAAAAAGTAATCTTAAAATTGTATTAATATGACCCCCCCCCCCCCCCCAAAAAAAAAAAAAAAATAGATTTCAAACAGTATTAATCATTTTTCACCAAATGTTAAATATCTCTGATGTTCTGAAAAGACATGATAAAAAAGATCCTAAAGGAGAATGGGAGGTAACTTCAAAGTGAAATAAATTGCATGTGTGGCATGGAATTCTTTTGAATTTACTTCTTGTGATGTACTTGATTTCAGTATTATAATTCAGATTATTCTAGTTGAGAATAATACACATTGATTGAATTCTTAAAATTATCAGGGATATATTTTCAATTCTTTCATTCTTCACTAGCTGAATAAAACAAATTTCATGACAGTTTTAGTTATAGTTGCTGATGTTTGTTAATTTAAATTTCTGTTTGACATATCTGGGCATTGTCTTATAAAACATTGCGATTAACAGCAACTTATTTGCCATTAATATCAATCACAACTTTGTGCATACATGTAAGAGGTAGGAGACTGCAAACTTGTGATTGATTGAAGGACTTGCGATTGATTCGGATCAATCGCAACTCTTTAAAAGACAGGGTTGTAAATGAAAGTTTAGCCAACATTAATCCACATCAGGAAGGCATACATGTGTATGTGTTTACCAGCTCCATATCTCAGGAAATGCAGTTCTACCTACATGTGATAAAATTATGATTTTCAAGAATTTTGTGGACACCTCTTTTCATGCCATTAAATTTCTCTAAGGGCCCTAACAAATATATTGAATGGAAATGTATGAAATTATCTCAAAAAGATGATTTCTGGGTATGTACTTGTGTCTGGAGTTCCATGACCCTCTGCTGGGTTTCCTTGAGGTCAGCTGCCGTGTCTGCTTCCCGTAACCTCACCGACATGAGCTCTTCTGTGACCTGCTGGAGCGTGGGTCTCGAGTTTGACCCTTTCTGCTTCCCGGTGAGCTTCTCCAGGTGTTTCTGTGGATTTTTTTAAAGAGATGGGTGGATGGATAGACAGAAGGATGGATGGGGAATATGATGTCAGGATGAATTGAAAGAAAAGAAAAAGAGATAGGCAATGATATCAGTTATGGCAGTCATGAAAATAGATGCAACTAGATATCAGGGCCCTGTATCATAAAGAGACGCGACTGATTTGAATCAATCGCAACTCTTTATATGACAGGGTCCTCATTATTAAAATATAATAATAATAAAGGCTTAAAACTTTTATCATATTGTAGATGATGTTGTTATTTTAAACTTTTCATTCTCCTGTTTTAACCTTAAGATCATAGAACACTAAAAATTATAAGATGCAGTTTGACTTTTTAGACAATTTTTTTTTTTTTTCTTAGACAATATTCACATTGTTCCTCACACCTTGACACAGATTTAATGTTCTTCTGGTTTCCTTTTATTTAATCATATGTGAAATTAATTTGCATTTTATTGCAGCAATTAGTTATTATGCTCTCATAATTATAACACCCCTGCAGTTTTAATGAGCCTTGAGTAGGGTATAAGGTTTGTATGAGGTGCATGGAGGCCTGTGGTCCAACAAGTCTTCATCATGAGGAGCAGTACAGCTTAACTCCTCTGAAAGCACACAAAGCAAGCGCGAAAAGAACACGCGCACCTTACATCTTCAAAGTTCATTGACCCCACTAGAGTGCAATCACCCCCGACCTACCTGCCAGTGGGACTCCAGGTCATTGACCTTCTCCCTGAGCTCCCTGAGAGCGAGGTTGGCCTCGGCCTCCCTCAGCTTGACGGCGATCAGCTCATCCTGGAGGGCCGCGATGGAATGTCCGGGCTCCTTCCGCAACTTCTGATTGATCTGGATGGAGGGAAGGATTGGAAGAAGAGGAAGAGAAGATGGAGGAAACCATGAGGAAAAGGGTGTTTTTCACTTCATAATGACCTTTCAGAGCCAGAAGGGCGTCGACTCTCTATTGAAATTTATGAGTTAAAGCCCTTCTGGCTCCAAACAGACGATGTACTGTATTCAAAACCAGATTCTTTCAAGAATTGTAAACAATGCCATTTTTAGCAACAGCAAAACTTTCACAAGTGTGATTCGCAATTCTAAACTGCTCACAACATTTAGAAAAGTGTCATGTTTCATAGTAAATGCTTTCCATAAACCAACTTTAAAAGTTAAATTTTTCATTTTTTTTATTAATCAAGTTTCATTGTCAGAAATAAATTACTCAAAAGACTACAAAAACCATGCAATACAAAATAGCTTGTTTCAAAAGAATTTTTCCTCCCTCTGATAAAACTTAAGAATTTCAAGTCACTATTTGTATTTTGTATTTAATTGCCCAATATTAACAAATTAATGCAACAACATATAATATATTATTATAATATTTTATAATAACATATTTTTCAACAAATTATCTCTGATAGATAAGGATTAAAACTTGAATATTATACTATCTTACATGTAAATCCATCACCAAATACATTTACAGTAAGTATTTTCAAGGTAAAATAGACAGGAAAGGAGAAGTCAACAAGTAAAATAAAAAATACAGAATATATACAAAATATTCTGAGCAAGAGGGCTATAAGATATACATGAGAACAGAGAAATCTGAATATAAATAAAAATAGAATAAAACATATTTTATGAATACTATTTAATTATTGAATGACATTATAATTGAACCCTGACTGTAATTATTTCTGTTAGAAAAATTATAGTTCAAAGTTGTGTTGATTAGTTTTCAAATTGGAAGCGTTTCTTTTGTTTTATTCAGAAAACGGTTAAGCGTGATACATGCTTAATTAATAGCAATTAATCTTAAATAAAGGAAAACAAAAACCGCATGGAAACTCAAATAATATCAGATGAATCCCCAAGAAGGGAAGGGGGAAGGGGTGGGAATAAATTTGATGATGGGAATAAAATAAATAAGATGATATAATAATGAAAATAATATAAATAAAACAAAACCATGAGTAATGGATACATTTTGCGTAGTTATGATTGAAAAATAAATAAGTGAGGCCAACAAAAAATATAAAATAAAATAAATGTTATGAAAGTCAGAGGTCATGTAATTTTATACAGTGTATTTTCTTTATCAATTACAGACATTTATGTTTTAAACTGACGGGAAAATTCATGTTTGGAACAAAACACAGTGCTTTTTACTAATATTTCCTTCCTACAACGAACTGTCATTTTTTAAATTAAAATGAATTTGTACCCATCTTTAATAACAACTAGGTGTTCAAAGATATAACATGATTTCAATAATCTAAATTTACCACAAAATAGTGTAACAATTATTTCCCTTTTCTTATTTCCATCAAATTTTCTTTCCTTATTTTATGACTTCTAGTCAATACTTTTAAATTACTTGATAGCATTAGGGGGAGATGGGTGAATGATTGGGGATCACTTGAAACGATCTCCCTAAAAATGAAGTGAAAAATCTACTTGTGGCTTTCTCTGATGATCATTTTATTCTTGGGGGGGGGGGGGGGTGGGGGGTGGGGTACCTTTTCCAGACTCTCAATCTTGGTGCTAAATGTTTTGAGAGACTCCGCTGACTCTGCTTCTTTTAACCTGACCGAGATCAATTCTTCTTGTAGCTCCATCACCACCGCCTCTACCTCCTTGTCCAACACACAGGGCCGTTCGTTCTTAGCCTAATCGTCGTAGGTAGTCATTGTAACAAAAAAGTAAAAGGGGAACAAAAAGATGAGAAAAAACCCAACATAAAAATACAAAATCATGATGGTTATGAAAGAGAATGGAAGAAAATCATTATAGCATGCACTTCAAATGGCTATAAATGTGAATGGTTATAATGCCTATCTAAAGCTGTAGTAATAATATTTGCAATGACAGCTCCGTTTCAAAGTGGCTGAGATTTTAGGAATAAATGTTTCGAGCTAACTGGTTATTTTTTGTCACTTGCATGGGTTCAAACAAATTTAAGTTTGGATATGTTCTCTGCAATGGTTATGCAAATATGAAAGCAACTGTTTTCAGAGCAGCTAACCAGTTAATGCTATTTATGATGAATTTAGCATTTTGGTTCAGCTTATTAGCAATATTCTATTAAAGCAATTCAATACTTCAAATATTTGGTCAATAATAGCTGTCTCTATTCAAATAACATTCTCTACAGGACATTGAAAATCCACAATCTTTTCTTGTACACGTGTACTAAAATACAAGAATAGCGCTGAATTCTCATGTAGCACAACTCCTAAACTTTGACCCCACCAACCCCCCCCCCCCCCCCCCCAAAAAAAAGGAAGTTTATCCTTGGTATATTGTACAATTGCAATTGCTTTCAATTGATAATGTAAATATTTCTTTTCTCTCTACAAGTATCTAATAATGCAGTTGGTTAACTCAATGCAAACAGCAGGGTTTTAGACTGGACAATAACAGACAAAAGTCAATATTCTTTTATAGGACGATTGGTTGTTTAGGCTCTACAAATATTATTGTTGATTGCACTGGTGTAGATTTCAATGGAAACTATGGCAATGGAATGTTAACGACCATAAAATTGTACTTGATTGGCTAATATTTACACTGAATAGATTTAACCAGGCATACAATGTATATGTTTAAGGACTTAAAAAGTTTGTCTGTTGTCGTTCTTTTATCTCAATAGGGAGCTAACTTCATTCATCAATTTCCATTTTTTAACCAAAAAACAAGTTTTTAACAACTTAAAGTATCTAGTAATATCTGACATCGAATTAACTAGAAAACTAAACTAGTGAAGAAATATACAACAAATTAAAATGGATTTCCAAAATTATTATATGTTTGTGATGAGAATACATATATGGGTCACACAGGATATGACATCTTTACACAAATGCAAATATGAACGTTTAAAAACACCACAAAAATATATATCTGATGGGATTAAAACAGATGAAAGGCAAATATGTCAAAATGCATGCATTAGTGATCATAACACCAATGAAAGGATATAATAACGATGCTACATTGAAAAGTAAAGGCAAATGCATGCATTTACAATGTATGTATAACGATATATGAAAAGGAAGAACAATAACATGCATAATTATACTAATAAATCCAATACAAAGCAGAATAAAATTGATAAACATATGCAATCCACAATTCATCCAATAATATCAGCATGCAATGTACATGTAGGTTTGATTCAAAAGAGACTAGTGTATGTTAAAAGCAAGTAACAGTATTCTTTAAAAAGCACCCTTAAAGGTTAAAAGCTTTTTAAATGAAACCGATATGATAAGTACTTTCAGAAGCATGTCTAGAAAGTAGAAAGTTGATTTTCTTTTTTTATAAAGGCAATGAAGCATTTATTTATAAGGAAACAAAAACAAAAATCATGCCATCTGCTAAGAGACAGAAAGGCTTTATAACATGTAATGTAAGTCTGTCAGTGTGAATTGCAATAATACAATTTTCCATGTGAAAAAACAGGAAAACAGTAAATACAATATAAAACGTCAGACTGCGCTACATATATATCTTTGCGAGACTTATGTATGGTTCATAAATGTTTTCTTTCATTTGTTTCTCTCTCTCTCTCTCTGCCTCTGTCTCTTTCTCCTCCTCCCCCCCCCCCCCCCCCCCCCCTGCTGAATCAATCCACACAATCCACCCAAGCAAGGATTAAAATACATGTATATCAAACGGGCAGTTCACTTTAAATGATTATTTTCCTATGGTTTTCTGAAGAAATATGAAACAGAGCCTCAGAAGCCAAACATCCCTCCTGGTTTAATATCAACAAACCAAAAGAATACAATTAGACTCAACAGAAATATTTGAAGAAAAAAATTGCTCCAGAGTTCAGGAATAACATCAAAAAGATGAAGAATAATTTCATCACCAGTGGTGGTATAAAACCAACTAGCAGAAGAGTGCTCAAAATAAAATTCAAATATTAAACAAAAAAAGGTAAGGACTAAGAAGAAAGACTTCCCAAGAAAAAACACACAATGTCTTTTTGGAGCCAGAAGGGCATTGACTCATTATACATGTACTTCAACATAGAGTCAACGCCCTTCTGGCTCTGAACATATGACATCTTGTTAGACGAGGCACGACATGAACCTGTACAAAGCACCCTCCTCATCTCAACATGATTATTAAAGAAAGAGAAACAATACGATTAACTGGAAAGAAGAATATGGAAAGGAGAGGGATAGAACAAAAGGAGATGGGAAAAATACTCTTCAGAAAAACTGAGTACGAAGCAGAGAGAAATACGGATAAAAACACAAATATGAAATAGAAAAACATCATGCAACTCCCAATCAAAATACAAAAACTCCCCTTTCGCAAAATTATATCGAGAAGTAATCTTAAGACAGTGTCAAAAAGCAGAAAAAGAACTGAATAACCACAATATATCCTTAAATTCATAAAGCAAAGGTATCGCCCATCAACAACTGACTAAAATATTCAAAATGGTGAATCTTCTATTGGTGTCCACCCTAAATCCTACCTGGTAGTATACAGTGTATTCGGGACCTTCTCTACGACCACGTTTGCCGATGAAAGAAACGGACTAAGAAAACAGATATTTGAAGTTGAATGTAATATAAGATGTCATAATTGAGAACCAGAAGGGTGTTGGAGTATGTATGAGTAAACAATCTTCTTGCTTTCAACAGATAATGTTGTTTGTTTGGAGCAACAAGGTTGAAAAATCTGTGTTGAGGCAAACAAGTTAATGTCCTGGTAGCTCGATACAGACAACATTATCTCATATCCATAATACTTTTTCTGTTCAGAGCCAGAAGGGCATAACTTGCATCACCTGATACAGTTAAAAATGCTTCTAGCTCTAAACATACATCTATGAATCAATTCACAGTAATCTTTAGTGTCTTTATACATAAGCAGCTTCAAATTCAAAAGACCTTCCGTCACAACATTCAAAAGTCCATGCAGAGGAGATACGACCTTCTGCCAGGCATGCTATATACATGTACAGGAGAGTTTCATACAGGTACACACAGTTGGATGCAGAGAGACGTAAGATGATGATGATGATGATGATGATGATGATGATATGAGTGTTAGTAGTAAATTGATTAAATATAATTCTGGTGTTATTTAGTCTGGTTGTACAGTGTATGTCACCACTGCATATACACATAACCTCAACATCTTCGCTTTATTACGGGCCTACATGTTGTACGTCTCGATGAAGTTTGAAATATATTCTTCCCAAATGAAATGGAGACGCTAAATTTGCAACTCCAGATCATGCCACAGCTTTGCAACAAATCATAAATCAAATTCTCATGAATTTAAGGAAGCATTTCAACAAAGTATTTCCCCATGTTTCCTTATCACATCATTTAGCTGGAGTTGATGTATAGTTATCAAAATGCCCCAAGATTTTTGATGGAGAAGGGAAAAACTCAAAACCATCACCCTATAGGCGTGTCTGCACTATCTCGAGATTGCCAAATATCCAGCTATTTGAATTATCCCGATCGCAAACTATCCAGCTTATTTGCGTCTTCATTAGACCGAAGTAGCAAATTAGCTGGATAGTTGGTCGGGATAATATCCCAAGATATCTCGGTCTAGTTTGCGGTTTTCCGTGTTTACTCGAGGTCAGTGGTTGCGAGGTCAGCGCTGAGCGGTATAGATCGCATGTGCGAACCGGAAATCGTTGTGCATGATGGGATCGGGATAATTGACTCCGTACTTCGGTCTAATGAAGACGGTCGCAAACTATCCCGCTAGTTCGGAAATAGAAGGATATTTTGCAAACTAGACCGAGATATCTTGGGATATTATCCCGACCAACTATCCAGCTAATTTGCCACTTCGGTATAATGAAGACGCAAATAGCTGGATAGTTTCGATCGGGATAGTTCAAAATAGCTGGATATTTGGCAATCTCGAGATAGTGCAGACACGCCTTTTGAGGAAGGGTTGATCCAGGAGGGGTAAAATGTTAACAATTTTGAGAAAAGCAAAACAAAATTTCTTTCTTCTGTACTTGAAGAATGCCAGTTTGTTTGGTTGAAATGGGCCCCCCCCCCCCCCCCTCACATGCCCCCTAGTGCCTCTATTAAAGCAAGGCGAATAACGTTCTACATTTGGAAACTTTCAGAAAGAACTGTGTTTTGAACGATGTTGAAGCTACAGTATGAACGCAGAGTGGAGTGTAACATGTATACCTGGTGCCTGACTTTGAGGATCTGGTAATAGAGTTCATACTCAGGATGATCATCGCTCTGTGCGTTGCCCATCGACAAGGAAGACTAGAAAACAAACTGCAATGTGAAGGAAGCGATCGTCTATCATCACGTCACAATATCGATACGGTGCAATTCCAGGTATATTATACAGGACATTTGGATATTGGGATATTTTCATCCTTTCTGGCTGTTCATATATTCCATTTTAGTTGATGAGAAATTCTTGTGTGTGGTATGTAGTGACGCCAGAAAGGCACATTAATCATTGGTGTTAATCTTGTAAAACATATTTCATTCTTCAAATAAGAGATAAACAAGTAACTAAATATATTAGGTATAAATATATGTATATATGAAATGGAATCGCCCTATTAACGTCCTAAACATTGTGCAGATATCAAACCAAAGGGATTGGTCTGCTCAAGGTGCCTGGACAGAAATTTTACCCACACATTAGCCAGGCTGCCATATAAGGTACAAAAATGCTGAAAACATTCAAGGAATTTCTTGTTCATGATATTCTACTGATTTGCTACACCCGGATTGAGAGTGGCTAATAAAGATCAATGTCTTCTCAAAGGATGTCATTGTATCTAGGTTGAGATGTAAAATAAACAAATTGAATTACAGAAATGTACATGTACCAGCGAAATACCCCCCAAACCATGACATAAAAGCATTGAAGACAAATGCTTGTATATAAGAAGGCTTTTTTGTAGATATGTTGGGCTTTAGTGGGACAAAATATATATGTACATTATAGGCCTACATGTATGGCATGGTCTATACTAATTGCTTTCTATAATAATGTACAATAAAAAGACCCATCTATTACCTTCTTCTTTTTGTTCTCAGAAGCACCTTTTGGCTTTGCATTTGCTATTGTAAAAATTAGATTTTCTTGCATTTATTTTCACTATATAGCGATTCTTACATACTAGAGCTCTAGACAGCTTCCCATGCTGACCAGAATTGCTCTCTACTCCATTTTGTTAATAAAACATAGTTTTACAGAGCACTTATGATGCCTTATTAAAGTAACGTGAATGCAAAAAGAATTACATTCCAGTTCTGATCAATGGAATCCTATTCAATTAATCCTTTAGATAATGCTATTACAATTTAATACTGAACGAATACTCACATAACTCCTGGCTTTACTTTAGTACCAATGTATTATGAGAACAATGTTATCCCTATGGGTAAAATAGAAAACTGCAAGACCTTCCTCAGGACATCATCTCCTTTCTATGCTAACATAGGTTATGCATGTATCATCCCAATTTTGCCTCAATTAGAAATCAGATTATGTAAATTGAGCTCATTTAAGAAAGTGAGTCATAATGAATGACCGTGTAGTCAACCCAACAACAATAACCTCCTATGCAAAGTATAATCTGTATGCTGTGCAAGCCCGATCCACTCGATCGTATTCGTGTCGGCCTACATGTATTATTCTAAGGACATTATAACCACAGAGTTGAAATTGCATCTCAAGCTAATTACTATCCCTGATTTACAGATGGGTTCTTACCTCGAATAAGGCTGATAGTCCCATACATATACAAACCAAAAACTAACTGAGAGGTGTTTCTCACAAGCAATGCATGCACAAGCCGATCCGTCCAGTGATCTAATTCCAAAGATGAATAACACAGCTAGTATCTCGTCATCCCAAATACATAATTTTATAGATATTCCAGTTCCCTTACACAGTCACAGGCTTGGGCAGTTAGAGTCCCGATAGTTGCATCTTACACAGATTTACAGTGTTGTGAATTGACTTGCGTACAATGCTCCTTAGGGCTCAGGGTATAAATCATCCCTCGCATACAAAGAGCATTTCCCTCACAGGCAGTCAAGCGACATAATCCAGCTCTTCTGCTGTAACCTCGATGGTACCATGCAGCGCCACAAAAAGAGGCAACTCGACCCTCTTCTCCTTCACACCTCAAAAAGTTTAGACTCCTATTGAAAGCCAGCTAGGGGGTTTCCTAGTCCCAAACGCCAACACAAGATGTCCTTTTAGACAGGACGGTCTCCTGGCTTGCTCCAGCGATGCAAGGCATTTGAATAGCAGAGATTTCCTGCTGCTAATCAGCAAGTAAACAGTGTATATGCAAGACCTATTACACAGTGCCGGGTACTAGCTGAGACAGACCCGGCTGGGTATAATATCACGGGGGATGTTGTCAGTTGGTTGTAGCGATTAGGCAGATGTGGACAAGATGTCAGAGGCTCGCTGGTGATGCAGCAGGCAGGCAATGATGCCGGCCTGAACTCTCGGGGTCACCAAGGTTGACATTGGCCCTGACCCTTAAAGAGTGGGAGAGAGGGATTGGGTAACTTTAGCAGAAAAATGTGGGTGAAATCAGATCTTTAACTTGGTATGTAGGTCGATCCTTGGTGATCTTTGATATTATTAAATTGCTTTTAAAAAATGGATGATTTATTTTTAACAATTTCCAAATACATAGAAATAATTTCAAAGGGATTCATACCACTGGCACTGTCATTGTCCATAGATTTTGTTTCCTTTCAACTTACTTCCAACTTTTTGTTGACATGTATTTTTAAATGTTAATTCCCCTTTTTATGCGAGGCATTTCCAAATCAAACTATTAATCTCTCTTTATATTAAGACATTGGAATGTTAGGAGAAACTTGGATTTATACTCTAGTTTGATAAGGGGGAAAAATCTTGACACTCATACTGGCGAGAGGGGGGGGGGGGGGGGGGGGTAATTGGAGCTGGGGGGTACTTCCTACCAAGTGCTTGCACTTTTTTTTTTTTTGGGGGGGGGGGGGTCATTATATATCCATATGGACCACAGATTTTCTTTAGACAGCCATATCACACACATACAGGGGATTAATTGGGATTTGTTCAAAAACTCAGTCAATGGAACTGACCTCTACTTCGGCTTTAGACAATATCCAAGTTGTTTATGGTGTAGATAGCCTGCAAACATTCCAATTGTCCACTTGTAAATTCCATCTCCAAGTCAAGTCAAACAGAGCAATAATTACAAGTACCTGCCCTCACTTTGTGATGTAAACAGAATAGTGACTCAGTAAACTTCATGTACATGTACATAGAGTGGTGAAGTGTGACGTCATCAAAAATCTAATTTTAGAATTTCTCAATTTTTTCTTCATTTTCCGAAAGAGCATCAAAAATAATGTCCAAATGTTGAAAGCCAATTGAATATGTTTAGTATTGTCTGAGATATGACCATCTGATTAAATATACTCCCCATAGGAGCTCAGTGTTATATGCTCTGGCTCCTAACTACTAGGAGCCAGAGCATATAACACTGAGTTCCCATAGGACATATATTTATTCAGATGGTCATATCTCAGCCAATACTTAACATATTCAATTGGTTTTCGACATTTGGACATTATTTTGTATGCTCTTTCGGAAAATGAAGAAAAAATTGAGAAATTCCAAAAATAGATTTTTATGACGTCACAGCTTCTGTACTCTATGTACATGTACATGACTGTATAGTCTCCAATCACAGACTCTGATTGGACACTTTACCACAATTGCTAAAGCCTTGAGGAGAGCCTAGCTCTGTCAGTCTCTGGCTGTGCCTTTGAGCGGCTTCAGTACAGAGCCTATGCAGTATTATATCAGTCTAGTCTCTAAGTGCAGACACTGTTAAGCAAAACGAAGGACAATGGTTTGTGATAGCAAACTAATGGCTGCAAACTAATGGCTGCAAACTAATGACTGTACACGTTAATGTAGGCTTGATACTCTACAGATTCATGTAGGCTAATACTGTACATCATGTACCGGTACATACAAATGTTTTGTAAACAATATGCAAAAATAAACAAATTAAGATATAGGGCTTTTTAATTTGGTCAAAGTCATGTAAGAATCCCCTGAGGGCATTGCTATTTGAGCAACCTTGATTTGATGTTCTTTTCAGTCATTCTAGAAAACAAAAATTGTAATAATTTTCACTGATTAGGATCAAACGATCTTGTCAATCATTCCGGAAAATGAAATTTTAAGTAATTATGCTGATAAAGATCAAATCAGATTCGGTCTCCCGTAACAAGGGCCAACTGATAAACAAGCCTGCGTGTATTTACGAGGTGATGTGAGACTAGAAATACATCTTTCATATAGCTTCGATTGCATGCCTTCTAAAATGGCAAAATTAATCCAAAAGGTAAAATATTTAACATCAGTCCTTAAAATTTGATGCAGGGTACTTGCAGACGTTTTTCACATAAGGAAATATAGTATCAGTAGAAGAGAGTAGTCTGGGCTTTTTAATTGGTAATTTTAGTTGGTGGATTCTTGATTGAAAATCTGGCAAGAAATCACTGCAGGGAGACATACAATATATGTATGGAGAAAGAAGGAACAATAGAAAAGAGAGAGAAAAGGAGAGAGAGAGAGAGAAAGAGAGAGAGAGAGAGAGAGAGAGAAAGAGAGAGAGAGAGAGAGAGATGGAAAAAAGAGAGACAAAAAGAGAGAGAGAGAGAGAGAGAGAGAAGGGGAGACAGAAGTAAGAAAGTAAATAGAGAAAGAAAGAGAATTTGGAAAAATAAAAAAGGAGAAAAACAGAGAAAGAAAGAAATACAAGGAGTGAGAAAGAAAGGGAAAGACACAGAATTGAGAGAAATACAAGTATAGGACAGAGAGAGGGGGAGAGGAGGGAGAAATGGAGGGAAAGAGAGAGAGAGAGATAATGAGAGAGAGAGAAAGAGAAGGAGAGAGGGCAGTGTTCAACGACAGTTTCAAATGTCACTGAATACTAGCTAACTAGTAAATCATTTTCATGAATTTTACAAAAGCTCTGGTATTTCCCATTAAAGTCAAAAGCCTTTAGGGGAAAGACCACGAAATGCAATTAACACCAACCACAAACTTGTAGGAAACTCAGCTTGGCTTTAACGAAGGGACGACTATTTATAAGATTGTGTGATGCAAATACACATGCCAAACAGCACATGATGTATGTCTTCATCAGCTCGAGATTGCCAAATAGCCCGCTTTTTCTGATTTGGGAAATAATCCAGAAGTTACAAATCGCGTCCTCATCAGCCCGAGACTCGACCTCAAAACTTGAAACTCAAGCTCGAGAAATTAGTTCAAGATATTTTGCTCAGGGTTCGCGCATAGTGCGACTCTTCAGGCTGGTGAAGACGCACCCGACAAATAGCGGATATTTTGCAAAATAGCGGATATTTTGCAAACTAGCCCAAGATATCTTGGGAAGATCATCTCAACCAAATATCCCGCTAATTGCAACTTTGGGCTGATGGAGACGCAAATTAACTGGATAATTTGCGATCGGGATAGTTAAAATAGCAGGATATTAGGCAATCTAGAGCTGATGATGACAGGCCTATGGAGAGAGAAAAGGAGATGCAATGTGACTCTTGGATGTGACGTATCGAAACTTGGGTTCCCAAGACATGACATCATGGGCTATTTATAGCCAATGTCAACTCCGATAAATGCAGCTGGCGGCGCCACCGCTGGGAGGGTAGAATGCAGTTGGAGTACCACTTTGAAAAATTCAGAAACGGTTTGATTCCTTGGCAGCAAATAGGCAGTGCGGTCAGTTACCATGTTGCGACGACCTCTACCGAATGCATCTACGATCAATTTGAATCGCAAATAACAGTATTGCTTTCCAGCTCGAGCTGAGCGGGCATTCGACCGGAGTGACGTGAATATATGGACACTCTGTCTGAATCAATTTGTCGTTTAGCTCGTAGCTTGCATTTAGAATCGATCGAGAGCTCACGACTATGAAGAATTCTCTCTTTCTTTTGAAAACAATGACGGGCCAATGAAGGGCTGATAGTTATTGGTTTTGTGTCTATTGCTTATATAAATGGAATAGTCATGAAGCTAACCTTTTCAAGCTATTCCTAGAAAAAGTTCCAGACAGCTATAAAATAAGAGCTAATAAAGTAAAATGAAAGCAATTGTGTGTTCAAAAAGCATGCTGGGGTGTCTTTAAAAAAAAGACATATGGAGATAGAATGGATAGACAACTATTCTGAAACTCCATATGAATCTTACAAAAGATACCATTTATTTCAGTTTGTTATAATTTAGTATCATGCATTGAGAATTGTAATATAAAGTGGAGTAAAGTAAAATGTTGGATTTGCTCATGAAATAGTCCCACACAATGACATAGTGAGACAAGAAATATGGGATTTTCAATTTTTCAATTCAATTTTTTTAATTGACCTATCATAAAAAGACACTTCTGATTTTTTTAACAAAATGGTTTTAAAAAGTTGCCCACAAAATCGTTTTTATGGGGAGGGGGTCATTCCCACCCCTTCCCCATCCCCTCTACAGGCTACATGTTTCATTGCCCACATACATTGTATGCATGATGCATGTATCTCTTGATGAGGTACATGGCTAATTAACGATTATACAGGAATCAATATCCTCCACTGTATCAAGGAGGGTGATTAGTAGCTCGGCCTTGGAGGTATTTAATTGAAGACATTTAGAAGTTCAGGAGCACATCTAATGATACATTGTAGCTGAAAATATATTGATTAATGATGCACACGGCTCTCTGGTATTTAGTTTTAAACAAGTAAACTGTTTGATTAGACTTTTTCATTAATAATGATAACATTCATTCTTTCCTTTTGCAAAGGCTACATCATGGAAATTGTGATGGGGCAAATAAATGGAAGTTTTGTTTTCAAGATGGTGGTAGAGAAGGTATATTCCAATTGTTGTTTGAACAACTTTTCCCCATACAAAATATGATTAAATAAAATAAAAACCTTTCATGCTCACAACACACACGCCAACGAAAGAAAGAGAGAATATTTCATGCTTTATGTTGAAACAAGGCTGTTTCAGTATGTACATGTTTATGGATACCATTTAAAAATGTGTCTGGATAACACGAAGGGGAAAATTGGAAGATAAATGTCCAATTTCAACTTTCACGCCTTTGGGATGTCTGAAACCTTGGCTTGTGTGAGACTGTCCTCAAAGTGTTGCAGGTGTGTAGTATTTGGCATGTTTAGTTTACTACAGAAACGTGCATGGAAACATAAACATTTATTTCTGAGCTACTGTATCAAAATGGCTTCAATGTACTGTACTAGATACATCTTGGGACCACCCTGAACATACATGTACATGTTTATGAAGCTCTCATCAATGCATATCCAGTCATATCAAAAAAATTATTCATAATAATTACTATTACAGGGAGGTCTACATCATACAAGCTCTACTTTTTAGTCGGCCCTCCTTCCCTTTCAATGTCATGTTCTTTTAATGTAATGTATTGTGCAAATTGATCTATATGGATATTAATATATGAATATGTAAAAATGTACCACCATTGTAAATATGAAAAATTGAAAGAGGAAAAATAGATGAATTGAGTTGAATTGAATAAACGAAAATCCATATGTTTACACGTCTATGAAGATTATTAAACGATTTGGATAACAAATTAGGAATAATATACTTCATAAATGTACACTATATAAATGATTATTGTCCATGTAAAGGGTCGTTTATCGCATATGTATAGTAAATGTAGTCTGTTTGAAGCAAGAAGGGCATTAAGTCTGTGTTAAAGTATACATGTTAATGCCCTTCTGGCTCCAAATAGCCAATATTTTGTTGTGGAATGAATGACAAATACAAGTGTTTACAGTATCTATCATAATTCATTACATTTGCTAAAGTTAATGTTAAAGTACACAACGTAACACCCTTGTGGCTCTCAACAGACAATACACCAATAAGTGCTGTAGGTATGATTTGCAGCAATATTATGTGTGACATACATTGGCGTAACCATAGGAAAAAATAACCATTTTGAAATGTGGCAAAATATGTAAAAAGGGAAGTGAGAGGGGGATGTATCGTCCAATTTGAGCCAGAAGGAATTTAACTCACAGTTGTACTTCTACAGAAAGTTACCACCCTTCTGACTGTCAAAGTGTCCAATTTTTATTTCTACTTGTTACTGGGCAAGTGTTACATCTCTCAAGAAAAAGGCAGTTTTGAACACGAGACTTTTAATAAGGAGAACAGAAGACTGGAGAGGACAGAAGACTTACGGAAGTGTGATTCATATACGACTTGCTTCTTTCAGTGAAGAAAGAAGACAATAATGTTGCAATTTTAAATGAAAAAAAATAACGTTTCCCCTTCATGCTACATCAAAGTTGTCAAAAGAAATCTACAAAGTGTACACAAAAGTAAGACATTTCATGCGAAATAAAAATAAAGACTGCAGAAAGTAGATCTATGTTTGAAATTATTTCAATAGAGCACCCTTCAACAAGATGCATTACTCTAGCAAAGAAAGGCTACTTTATAATTTGTTTCAGTTAAGATTCATCACGACAGCAAAATATCAAACTACAAGTGAGAAAAGAGGAAGAAAACAATCACTGATACAACTGCACAATCCACAAAAATGTATCCTTCAAAATGAAAAAGTGCACACACTTGAACTAAACTCAATGAACGCAAAACACACACTAAGATTATATGTGCTGTTTGCCATATTAAACTGATACACATAACTCAAAATTGTAGAACTTGTTTCGATAACAGCTCTTTAATTTTGTATGCTGAGAGCCAAAGGGCTTTAACTACATCAACAACAAAAAAATCAGTGAATGCCCTACTGGCTCTCAGCAGATCAATGAAAATATATTCCTGAGTGAAAATCAAATGCGCACTTTTCACATGTATTAAGCAAAATATATCTTACAGATGACAAATACATGTATCATTTGTTGAGAGCCATAACGGCACTAACCCATCAGTTGAACTAGCATAACGCAGTTTCAACATACAATTTAAATACTGGCATGGCATAAAGTTGTGCATAAAATGCAAGAAAACGTCCACTAGAGCCACCATTTGCTTTGAAGTTTAGGAGTGCATAGGACACCAAGGGCTTGTGAGAGGGTAGTCTGATTTAAAGGCTAAGGCAGTTTTCTTCAGTCTCATTGAAATATATCAGATTAGGTCTGGAGATACAGACTAGTATCCAACTACTGGAGAGATACAGAGCAAGTGCATCGTACTAGAAAGATAAAGTTGACATTAGTCTACAAGCTCCAGACGTAACCTGACATATCATGATATCATCGAGATGAAGAAAAAACTCCCTTTGCTTGGAAACAAGACTAGTAAGAGGACAGTAATAATATGGATGAACACTGGGTACACACACAACAAAATCAATACAGAGAAGAATTTCATTAGAAATCAAAAGCGCACCGCAAAAATAAGAAGGCTGAAGCCCAAGCTCTAGATGAAGTGTTAATCAAGCGTTCGTGTCTTACCCTCCGCAAAAGTTCTTTGAAGCGAGCGGACGCTTGAGAGATTCTCTCCATGGTCTGAGTTAGGGAAAGATTGCGAGCGACGAGGAGCGAGGATGGTCGAAAACAAACGAGGCGGAACGGAGAGAGAGAAGATGAATGATATGATGTGGAAAACAAACAAGGTACAGAACATCACGGAGCGTGTTTTTTTAATAAACACTAACAATGTTATTAAAGCAAGGACGAACACAAATATTTGCTTAAACAGTACAAGGGCGTATGAGCACTTGCTTTAAATGTACGTTTATTCTTTTGTTCTCCTGCGAACATAAATTACATGAAGTACTCAATCAAAACGTGTATTCTTGGAGTTGAGAAAGTGGGAAAACTCCAACCAATCGTTTTCATTCGCAACAAAATTTTAGGTTTTCTAAAGGTACAACTTTCCATTCTAAGATAAACATGTAAAAATGCAAAAACACTGTTGCTGTAAATTGACATATTTACAATGATGGCAATTTTATGTACCATAATTGCAGAATGCAATCATTTTTGGTTTTCACAACTCTACAGGGTCGACAGGGGACAGTCATGCACAATCTAAAAAGTATTTTCTAATGTCTCGTACATTGAACGTCATGGTTATTTCATTTTTAAATTCCTATTCTTTGTACATAGAACATGATGTCTCCCGAAGCGGTCAATAAAATATAGCTATGACATGGCTCTTCAAAGGGTGTAGATAAAAACTAAAAAGCAAACGATCAATTGATCGATGAAAGATTGTCAACCTGACATGATTTTGTTTCTTGAAATCGCTAGACCACACAGTTCTGAATTGATATGATTGTTTATAAAGAATATGAAATATTTGAATTGAGCTCTTGTAAGTATATTCTAAACTGCATGAAACAGAATCAATTAAATCAATTATGATGCTGCAAGCTAAAGAGAAATTGGTCACCTTTTTGTTTTTTGTTGTTTCCCAAATGCATTTCATATCAAATTTAGTATTCTCTTAAAATTGCTTTAAAGAATGTTAGCCTCTGTTTGTTTTTCTTGGAGTTCTTTCTGTCCAATATATTTTGGATTGATTCTGCATTGTGGCCTCCACAATATCAAAGAGTAACTACAAGTAAGTCGTGCCCCTTAAAGATTTGACCGCGGAGACCAAGAAAGTGCAAGAATGATTTGGGAATAGATGGGGAATCTGGATTGAAAATGTCAGTGCTCCTAAGAACAGCTCTGATTGCCAATTTGCTTCGCTCTGCAGATCGTCAGCATCAAGGTCGGAGAGAGGGAGAAGTACATTTCGATTCGGGGACATCTACGAAAATCACAGGCATGATCAGTTACACAAATCATGCATATATATTTTTCCTTTCCGGCCGGTGATACATTGATTTGAGGACTATTAAAGGAGTCTACAATGCCTAATTTACATATCCCTTTCAAGACAGCCATTCAACATTTTGCCTTCTACACATTAAAACTTACAAATATGGGGAAGGGGAAACAAAAGGAATACAAAATGAAATAAGACAAATTTGATAATGCTTCCAGTATAAGAATAAGCTTTAAAAAATTGGGAGCTTTTTCATCTTTTCAATATATTTCAAACTGTATATATCCCACAATTTGTTTGTCTTTCAAAACAACATTACATAGCATGATTTTCCAAAAATTTACTTAGGCTTTTATAGTAAATTGCTTTGGATCTATGAGTTTCAGCATTGAGATAAATCGCCACTGAATTTGTATTATTCTTCCCAAGCACTTTGATTATTTGTATAGCAAACCTCTTCATACATTATAATTTTTTTCTGTTTCGAATATCATATTTCAATATTGTACTCAGGGTCTATCAAATATCCAACTAGTGTATTAGTCTTCCCAAGCACTTTGATTATTCGTATAGCAAACCTCTTCATACATAATAATTTTGTTCTGTTTCGAATATCATATTTCAATATTGTACTCAGAGTCTATCATATATCCAACTAGTGAAGGACTAGAAGGACTGAATAGGTCAATGGCATCTATTAATGCCAGAAGGACATTAACTAACATCATTCATATCAGAATAAACGCCCTTCTCGCTCCAAACAGGCAATATCCGATCTAACACTGGAGATGGACACTGATGCATGGACATTGAATGTGAACTACTGTAGTGGAGGACACACACAGGCAGCACAATGATCATACAATCGGAGGTAATTAATGAAAGGGCAAAGGGAGTAAGCTAGGAGGGCATCCCACTGATGACTAATGATTGTCAACACCGTTTCATTTTGACAGCCCTGTTCAGACGAGGGGAAATCTATACAAAAATTATACAAACTACTGTATCATTTTTTTCGCAAATCTACATGTACCCTATGAATTTTGCTTGTCTGAACTGAGAAACAGTTTCACTATACAAGTTCTCATGTTATGATGTTTAATTGCACAAAAGAATTAATGATGTATCTTCTTGATATATGATTTTTTTTTCTTCATACAGCTATACAGTGAATTGTGCAAGTCTGAACAGCTTTGCTGTACAAGGTTTAAGATATTTCATCATATGACATTCAGCTCTACAGCTACATTATGACTTTTGAAAGTCTGAACAGATTTGCCATGTCAAGTTTTGTTATACGTTTCAACAAACAATGTTCACACTATTAAAGCAAGGACATTGCATATCAAAACATTTTGTATATTGCTACATGTATACAAGGAATATTTTTGGTCTGAATGGGGTTAGTAACTAGGATGGACATTGTTGGAGGTTTCAGTTTTGATGCATGATGATGCAGTGTCTAGGTGGATGGAGAACAGTAAGGCATTGAGCCATGCAGTAGGAGGTGAGAAGACTCACAGGGGAAAAGACAAAGGGGGTATGTTACACCCCTGGGGGACACCAAGCTCAAATCTCAGATCATGTTCGATTTCATCTACATTTTAAAGACATGAGTGGATATACGGAGGGATGTACAGGCACTACTATTGTTTTTCCAAACTACTAGGAATCGTAAGGGATTCATTTTGCATGCATCAGGAAGATAAAGATTTTTACATGTAATTTCAATTCATAGAATCAACTTTAAATGGGGCAATGGCCTCAAACATTTTTTTTCTGCGAGCAATAAAATATGTGTAATCCAAAACGTTATTTTTAAGTAAATGTGCATGACAATTAACTAGACAATAAAGGATCATTAATATTATTTAAATCTATATGACTGGATAAATATCAAATACTGTTCAAGGAAATCATTATGTTTTGGATTGCCTATTTTAAACTGTGAGTTACATGTATGTGTAAGAAAAAGAATATGTTATAATTGCAATTGAAAAGTACAAAATGAAATACATGAATCAATAATTATATGAATTCAAATGACTTCTCGATGTCAAACATACTTTACAATAGATTACTAAAAACAAGTAAATTACATATTGTTTAAACAGTACAGCAATCAATAATTCTACTTAATTAGAGACAATATCTAAGGTATTTCTATGAATACAAATTTAATTTCATGGTATAAAATATATTATCTGAATATTTTCCCCAGGTTAAAAATATTGCACAATTTAGGCATGAATATGCACCCAGGCATTTCATTCAGACATTCATTCATTCATTCAATGCTACACGAAAGCCGTCACGTAAAAACCACAGGTCGTCAAAACTGAAATGG
Organism: Strongylocentrotus droebachiensis; assembly: GCA_035222895.1. NCBI lineage: Eukaryota > Metazoa > Echinodermata > Echinoidea > Camarodonta > Strongylocentrotidae > Strongylocentrotus > Strongylocentrotus droebachiensis. The sequence continues at coordinate 719,830 of JAVYIG010000196.1, read as the reverse complement.
AAAAGAAGTCTGGAACGCTACCTGCTGAATAAGCTTACAGCCGGTAAATGGCTTTAACACTCCCTCCCCAGCCTTCTCGACAGACACTATACGGTCAGTGGCCCATTAAACCCTAATCACATTAATGAATGCCCAAATCAATCAAACTCAATCGGAAAGAGAAAAGAATAGTCAGAATTCTCACCAAGGAAAACACAGATCTTACCCTCTACAAAGTCATGACAATGGAAGCCATTCTGGATCCAAAATGTATTCAGGTTTGTATGCTCTTCTGAAAATTTGCACTGATGAATTAAAAGGATGAAGGATATTTGGGGGGTATGCTGGCAAAGCAAAAAGTCAATAAAGCGTCTGGTGAGGCAATGCCGCGGAGAGGCTGAGTACGTCTGTGCGAGGCGCATCCGCAATTCATCAGTGCGGAGTGTCTCTCTCCCTCGCATATGATTAGTCTTCGCACTAACCACCCAGCCGCCGGCCGGTGTTGAGCGAGCATGATCGTTAGGAGTGCGCTACGACTACCATAAAAAAGCAACAGCACGGAGAGGGAAAAGGGGAGAGATAGAGAAGGAGAGAAAGAGAAAGAGAGAGAGAAAGAGAGAGAGAGAGGGGGAGGTATAGTGTGTGTTGTGTGTATTGTGTGTATTGTGTGTCTCTCCCAGGTAGGAGCATCCAAAAGCACACCAGCGATGGAATATTGAAGTGCCCTGACAGAGAGAACATGAGAGAGACTGTAGTCTGTAAATACAGACCTAATCTTTGGTGATGAGGAGGATGAGGAGGAAGAGGAGGAGGATTAATTTTACCTGACTGCTATTAAAGACATTGACTACATGTAGGCCCACGTGCAATAAGCAACCAGAGGGAATTATGGCTATAAAGGCTCACATGGCTTTAAACTTTAAAGGCTCCTAGGAGTGGGTTTTTCTTGGGGAATTTGACACCATTCGGGTGTTTACCCAATAACAGGTGTTGTCAGTCACCAAGTGTGGACTTCAATTTTACACCAGACATGTCTTGTCATTCTTGTGAAATACACTGTGCCCTAGCCTACCGCATATGGAATTCACATCATAATATCAAATTTCCGTCCCTCGAGATGTGAAGGCAAGTTGGATTATTTTCTAGTGGGACCACGGGTTCGCTGCTTCGGAGACCTTTGCACACCCAGACACACATTAATTGGAATTCCATCAAATAAGGTATCAGCGAAATATGATGCAATACAAATGGACACTGATTACTATGTGGCTTGAAGTCCTAACCAATGGACTTGGTAATAAGGATTCAATGCCCTACCAAGGGACACTACAATTCATCAATTTGGGTTTTGAACATTGGACCTTCTGGTTAATACAACACCACTGCTCTGTCACCGAGCCATCACGCATACAGGTATGTATATCGAGAAAAAAATTCTTCTACTTTCAACATCAAAACATCATACTAAGATGAAGCACAAAGTCCTTGTGAGGAACTACAAAATTTAGAACCAATACAATTAATCCAACCAACCAATCCTTGCCAGTCTTTATCAAACAATCAAAACAATTTTCCATTTCCTGACAAAGGTCTGATTCTGCAGACTATACACAGTCCCCGCGTGAAAGAGAAACCTTACAATAACATACAGTAGCAGGACAGGCTCGGTCTGCTGTCGCTTTTCACGCTCCGCAGAGCATGTCATATTTACCGTCATCCGGTAAAATATGATGGAAAAAAAATTGAAATTAGCAAATACAATTTGCAAACATTCTCGCCCACTGAATTCTTCCAAGCAACCAACGTGTTGTCCAAATTTCTTGCACTTTTATATTTTTTCCTCTGAGCAGCCCACGCAAATAACCTAAAAGTGTACAGAGGCTTTGGTTATTAAAAGGGATAATATTTGTGGCTATAAAGAAAGCCCATGTACAGAGTAAACATATTCTCCAAACAAATATCCCAAGAATTATTAAGTTAACTAATTATTCATACCCTTTTTAAATACCAAGTTTTGCAATTGTTTATAAAGTATGTTTTATGTAATGAAAGAGTTTCATCAGGATGGTTGTACCGGTAATGATGATATTAAAGTTCTTTTATCACATTCACAAGAAAAATTTACCTGTATTAAACAGTATTTAAGAAAGGCCCAAATTCAACCAGTCTATCTTTCACTCTTGAGTTATGAAAAACACAAAATACAACTTTACAAGGAGTATGAATAATTTAGTTGTGGACTGTATATATGTATCCTTCAAATTCACTATTCCACCCCCTAAAATAAGAAGGTTATTTTTTATTTTTGTTTGCAAATACAATGTATTCAATTGATGTGCAGCCTGCAACACAGGCTGTGGAAGGATGCACATTCAAATAACCAGTTAAACGAAAATCAAAATTTGGTTGAAAAAATACAAGTAAAATTTCCAGATTAATTAGTCCATGGAAACTTGAATTACATTAACTTGTACATGTATGTGCCTTTTTGTTTTGAATATCAAAAATAGGCTAAATATCTTGGTTCCTGAAAACGTTAATACACTGGCTATCACCTACAGCCAGCCAGCTGTAATGCAATTATATTCTGCGTTTTGGGCTTTGAATGATTTCCTTTATTCTTCCCTGGGGCACAAGAAAATTTCCTTCCCAATATGTCTGAAAACGAATAAGTAAAAGACAACAAAATGTAGAGAAAAGGCTGCAACTTTAATGAAAATTTCTTTCCTAAGGCAGCATGATGGACTAAAAAAACACAAGCTCGCGCTGAATGATACTCGTAATAATAAAGTGCGGCACTCTCTAGCGCTATTGGAAAGGAATACGAACCTTACAAAGCGAGAAGCAAAAATATTATTTTACTCTTGCTCGACTAGGTAGAATCAAGCTTAACCCATACAGGATTTCACTTGCCTGATTTCATATCAAACTTCTTTTTTTTTCTTTCTAGTTAAACTAATGAGATACAGGAAGGGATTATTTGAAGTTCAACTCATGTGTAAACATTAATCAAATAGAATTTTCAGGATTTGGTACAGGTAGGCTACATGATGAGAACGAATAGACATACATGTATACTAAATCAATTACCGGTACTTTTATCACTCTCTTTTCTTGTTAGTTTTATTTTATTTTGTTTTTATTTATTTTATTAATTTCAGCCTTTAATTTTTTACCCCAAAAGGACCAAATATTATAAAACACAGGTTATCATTTTATGGAATAAAAAATCAGTTCCTTATGCTGATATGCGCCATTGTTCATGACTATTACCGTAACTAACATAGTGATTACACAACTTTAGTTATAAAAAAGTAGTTGTATGCTTCATTTGTATTATTCATAGTCTTGCAGAGCCAGAAGTTGATTGAAGGCATTTCTTTTCACTATTTCTATAAACAAATACGAAAATATTTAACCTCTACAAGCTATGGTTCTGAAGGTAAGGTGATTAAGTCAACATTATAGAGGCCAACAGGTATTTATGCATGTTTTTCCAATTTGAATGCATACAGGAACATGACACCCTAACCAAAAACATGTTACGGTTCCATGAATCGATAAATAATCTTTTTGTTGCGGTAGGACTGGTATGTCCCACTCTGTTGCATTGTTTAGTGTTCTCCATTCATTACACAGATCATTATTTCATGACAAAAATGGAGAACTATGGTAGATCATAATGATTACGATAAGGAACATCTTTTGGTTCAGTTCCTTGAAAGTTTCATGCCCCCCTCCCACCCCCCCCCCCCAAAAAAAAATAAAAAATAAAATAAAAACAGACAATAAATTTTACAACTCACAAGAGTTTCTTGTCATGAAAATCACTCAAATTTACACATCATGAACATTTATGTTTTAGTAATACATCTACATACATGAAGGCATAGCCAGAGGGGACCCGAAACAGAGGGGGCCATGATCCCCCCCCCCCCCCTCCCCTAGATATCTGCTTTAATAAAGCGCACATGATTGCTTTAAAACAACCTCTTCTACAATAGCTTATCTCATTTCTTCTCTGGAACAATGACTTCCCAACTGAGTATTTTTTAATTGATTCCCTGCCCTATTAACATCACAACACAGTGCTTCAATACCCAATTACTTGCTCTCGCTCTCTCGCTAATTAAACTGTTTATTGGAGCATGACCAATATCAGTCAGAAATACAACATGCTTTGTCTAGACCAGACTCATCTATTTGTGCAGCAGGTATGGAAGACACAAAAGGCCCCAAAATAAAAAAATAAAATAAACTAAAGAAAATTGATGAGCAAAATAATGTTCAAGTAAGCAGCAGTATAGGGCCTCTCAGGGAGTTTTTAATCCGGAGGGTATTAATCCCTTTTAATCCTTGATCCTTTTTAATCCTTCTATAAAACAATAGGGAAGAGGAAATGAAATTTTAATGAGGTATTTCCAGTCAGGAAGTGTATTAATTAATGCAGGTAGTTTTTTCATTGGAAAAGAGGGCATCTGGGGACATAAAACTTGAATTATGAGGGTCTTTCCTCTGGAGGAAGTGTTTACATCATGATTATGAATAGTGACCCTTTACTCCTATTATGAATAGCGACCCTCTTTTTTTATTATGAATAGCGACCCTCTTCTTCTATTATGAATAGCGACCTCTACTCCTATTATGAATGGCGACCCTCATTTCGTATTATGAATAGCAACCCTCTACTCCTATTATGAATAGCGACCCTCTTCTTCTATTATGAATAGCGACCCTCTACTCCTATTATGAATAGCGACCCTCTTCTTCTATTATGAATAGCGTCCCTCTACTCCTATTATGAATAGCGACCCTCATTTCGTATTATGATTAGCGACCCTCTCGTCGTATTATGAATAGCGACCCTCTTTCTGTGTTATGAATAGCGACCCTTTTTGTAATATTATGAATAGGGACCCTTATGAATAACGACCACGATTTCGTATTATGAATAGCGACCCTCTACTCCTATTATGAATAGCGACCCTCTTCTACTATTATGAATACCGACCCTCTTCTTTGATTATGAATAGCGGTCCTTATGAATAATGACCCTTATGAATAATGACCCTTTTCTCCAATTATGAAAAGCGGACCTTATGAATAGCGGTCCTTATGAATAGCGGACCTTATGAATAGCGAACCTTATGAATAGCGGTCCTTATGAAAAGCGACATTGACCCCTTCCCATGCACTGTGTAACAAAAGTGAGTGAAAGGCACGTTAAAAAGTATAATGCCAGGGTCATGGATTACAATATGGCTTTTCAGCCTGCAGAAAATATGGAACCCATGCTCGACATGATGCCTAGGGTCAATGACATGTTTGAAAATATCATCGATGAAATGATGGTCGGTGTAAGGGATAGGGACTTTGTCAGACTTGTACTCAATGCGCCACAGCTGGATAGACCAGTGAGCCTCCCATTCATCCGGAGGGATCAAATGAATTACCAAGTCTTTGCCAAAGTTAGAGTCCACGCTTCAGTCCCACGAAGATATCAGCCTCGATGAAAACCTCGACTTCAACGTGCTACACATGGCTATGCAAGAAGGGGGTAGGCGAAGTAGGAGGATTGTCTTGAATCTCAAAGACCGACTGCTCAGCAAAAAGAGTATCATTCAAATTAAAAATAAAGACAACATGTGCTGCCCAAGGGCAATCGTGACAGGCTTCTGTCGTATTGAGAAGCATCCAAATTGGAATTCCATCGATCCGGAGAGGATTAAGGAGCAACGGACCTATGCGGAGGACATGTACAGACAAGCCGGAATACCCATCAACACAAAGTGCGGCATCGAAGAAATTAAAAAAAAATTCGAGAGTACAGAGCGCATGGCCAAGTATCGCGTCGTCGTTGTCCCAAGGGAACATCTAGACTTCATCATCTACGCAGGGCCGGAGGAGAGGGAACACACCATCTACATCTACTCGCACGATGATCACTACGACCTCATAACCTCTATGAGCGCATTCTATAACAAGTCGTATTTCTGCGAGAACTGTTTCAAGGGCTACAATGCCAAGAATGAGCACACTTGTTACAACGCTTGCAAAATGTGCCGTAGCGTAGAGTGCCCCCCTCCTTCCGAGGATGAAGACCATAAACACTGCGAACGTTGCAACCGCAACTTCAAGAACCGACGCTGCTTCCAAAATCATCGGTCCAACAAGGTATGCGAACGATATTTCCAATGCGAACACTGTGAAACACTCTGCAACAACGTGCTGTTGAAAAAGCAGAAAAGGAAGCACATCTGTGGACAGACAGTGTGCAAACTATGCAGAAAGTTTGTGGATCCTGGCCACCAATGCTACATCCAATCGGAAAATCCTTTCGCCACAAGAGCGGCCATGAATGATGAAAATGATGAACGCGAAGGAGATGAGAACCGTTCCCAAGACAACGACGACGAGAGACCAAAGCACGCCAATTTTGTATTTTTCGACTTTGAATGTACGCAAGATACCGGCAAGCATATACCCAATTACTGCGTGGCACAAAGAGCTTGTGGTTATTGCGCAGATATTCCATTTGAACAAGATTGTAAAAGCTGCGGCAAGGCAGAGAAGAAACAATGGGTGTTTCAAGGACCCAACACCGGCGATGATTTTTGTGAATGGGTGTTCGACACAGAAGAGAACCGTGGTGCTACTTTCATCTTTCATAACTTTTAAAAGTTACGATGGAATTTTCATTCAGGAATATCTCTATCGCAACTGCATCATCCCCCGTTTGATCTTGGCTGGTGGTAAGATTATGAGCATGACTGTGCCCAACAATGGCATCCGTTTCATAGACTCCTTGAATTTTTTACCGATGCCTCTCTCTGCCTTGCCAGCCACTTTTGGTAGATCATTTTGCACGAACCTATCATTTTGTTTTTCCACTTTGAGACTTGGTTCTTTAAAGACGTTTTTGTTTTTTTTTCTTTAAAAAAAAAAAAAGAAAAGAAAAAAAAGTTGGATTTAGTTTTTCTTTAAAAGATCATTTTTCACGAACCGATCATTTTTTTTTTTTAATTTCACTATGAAGACTTGATGCAAAAAAAAAAAAAAAGGGGGTAACGCCTGTACGCTTTTTTAATTTGTTTTTAAAAATTGTGTATAACTTTTTCTTTAAAAGATCATTTTGCACGAACTGATATTATTTTTTTCCACTTTGAAAAGGGTGAACGCCTATATATACGCATTTTAAATTTTGTTTAAAAAAAAAAAAATTTAACTTTCTGTCAAGACGTTATTTCTTTTCTTAAAAAAAAAAAAAAAGTGTAACTTTTTCTTTATAAGATTATTTTGCACGAGTCAACTTTCTGTCATTACCTTATTCTTTTTCTTTTAACAAGTTTCATTCTTTTTTTTCTTTTTCTTTTTGGTAGATCATTTTGCACGAACCGATCATTTTTTTTTTCCACTTTGAAGTCTTGATGCAAAAAGTTGTTATCGCCTGTACGCTTTCTTAATTTGGTTTAACTTTATGTTTTTACGTTATTCTTTTCTTTAACATTTGGTTTAATTTGTTGGATCATTTTGTACGAATCGATAATTATGTTTAACCCCATTTAAAGACTTGATGCAAAAAGTATTAATGCCTGTACACTTTCTTAATTTATTTTTATTTGTTTACTTTCCGTCAAGACGTTATTTCTTTTTGTTGTATACAGACACGGCATGAATTTGTCTCTCTTAATAATGTACATGTTCCGACAAGATTGAGAACTACTTTTATATGGTTGCATTAATATACAGGATGGCCCTTTCAATATCGAATAATGATCTTCCATGAGGGGCCTGTCTTTACAGTTAAAATGCTTATTTCTTTTTTTAAACACACATTATATAAATTATAATACAATAGAAACAACAACAAAGTACAACAATATTCAAAACTAAGATTTAGAACAATGACATAGCATAACTCCAAAAACCAGGTTTACAAATTATGACAATACAGTCATACAATATCAATATAAATAGGAATCAAAAGACAGAAATCGTTTCTCAGAGGGCATTCACAATACTTATCTGTTTATATTACATCTTCAATGATAATAAAGATAATGTACTTGTACGTAAATCAGGCGATAGGGGCGGTGCTCCACATGAGGGATCCGTGGTAGTGAAGGGACCTTGTTGTAAAACAATCAGTTCTAGGTCTTGTGATTAAGGGTAGGGAGTGTTCCGCATGTCTCGTATAAATGAACATTGGTACAAAATCTCGGAATAATAAGTGTTTTCAGCTCCAAATGTATAATTTTGTTTTTGGATTGTATGCATATTATAGACAAAATTTGGTACTCCATTCTTCGACAAACCAATTGCCACGAAATTTCAGATAACATAGTAACATGAGGTGTAGAAATCTGGGTTCAATATAAGTCTTTCATAGTTGGGTTAGAAATTTTTGAACTCTGGTTATGTTACATATTGCACTCGACACCTCGCCACAGTATTTTTACAGTGGTCAATGTACGATTTAAAAATATAAAAAAGACGAAAAAAAAAGTTTATTATAGGTCATTAATAAAACACGTTTGGACAAGAGATATCGATTGCGTCTGATAAAACCATTAGTTATTTGCAATGTATTACATGATCTATAAATGCGACAGTTCCAAAGTAGGGAAGAGTTAATGATCAATACAAGTCCTGACTTACATTCGTGTTTAACTTGTTCGAGAAATGATGATATTACTTTTTCAAAGGCTGTAAAATCATATCAATGCAGGTTGTTACTATTATTCGGTATTCTAGCAAGTAGTAACTGTTGGGTCATTATCCATTTTATTTAGTTACAGGAAGGTGCACATATGTTTTATTCTTTTTGTTTAGATGACAAGGGGAGGGAGTATCAATGATGATTATTACAAGTGGAAACTCCAAGGATAATACCATTTGAAGAGTGTACACGAATGTACAGTCATATCGCCATGTCTTCGTGATTTCAGAGTTCAAAAATTTCTAACCCAACTATGAAAGACTTATATTGAACCCAGATTTCTACACCTCATGTTACTATGTTATCTGAAATTTCGTGGCAATTGGTTTGTCGAAGAATGGAGTACCAAATTTTGTCTATAATATGCATACAATCCAAAAACAAAATTATACATTTGGAGCTGAAAACACTTATTATTCCGAGATTTTGTACCAATGTTCATTTATACGAGACATGCGGAACACTCCCTACCCTTAATCACAAGACCTAGAACTGATTGTTTTACAACAAGGTCCCTTCACTACCACGGATCCCTCATGTGGAGCACCGCCCCTATCGCCTGATTTACGTACAAGTACATTATCTTTATTATCATTGAAGATGTAATATAAACAGATAAGTATTGTGAATGCCCTCTGAGAAACGATTTCTGTCTTTTGATTCCTATTTATATTGATATTGTATGACTGTATTGTCATAATTTGTAAACCTGGTTTTTGGAGTTATGCTATGTCATTGTTCTAAATCTTAGTTTTGAATATTGTTGTACTTTGTTGTTGTTTCTATTGTATTATAATTTATATAATGTGTGTTTAAAAAAAGAAATAAGCATTTTAACTGTAAAGACAGGCCCCTCATGGAAGATCATTATTCGATATTGAAAGGGCCATCCTGTATATTAATGCAACCATATAAAAGTAGTTCTCAATCTTGTCGGAACATGTACATTATTAAGAGAGACAAATTCATGCCGTGTCTGTATACAACAAAAAGAAATAACGTCTTGACGGAAAGTAAACAAATAAAAATAAATTAAGAAAGTGTACAGGCATTAATACTTTTTGCATCAAGTCTTTAAATGGGGTTAAACATAATTATCGATTCGTACAAAATGATCCAACAAATTAAACCAAATGTTAAAGAAAAGAATAATGTAAAAACATAAAGTTAAACCAAATTAAGAAAGCGTACAGGCGATAACAACTTTTTGCATCAAGACTTCAAAGTGGAAAAAAAAAATGATCGGTTCGTGCAAAATGATCTACCAAAAAGAAAAAGAAAAAAAAGAATGAAACTTGTTAAAAGAAAAAGAATAAGGTAATGACAGAAAGTTGACTCGTGCAAAATAATCTTATAAAGAAAAAGTTACACTTTTTTTTTTTTTTTAAGAAAAGAAATAACGTCTTGACAGAAAGTTAAATTTTTTTTTTTTTAAACAAAATTTAAAATGCGTATATATAGGCGTTCACCCTTTTCAAAGTGGAAAAAAATAATATCAGTTCGTGCAAAATGATCTTTTAAAGAAAAAGTTATACACAATTTTTAAAAACAAATTAAAAAAGCGTACAGGCGTTACCCCCTTTTTTTTTTTTTTTGCATCAAGTCTTCATAGTGAAATTAAAAAAAAAAAATGATCGGTTCGTGAAAAATGATCTTTTAAAGAAAAACTAAATCCAACTTTTTTTTCTTTTCTTTTTTTTTTTTTAAAGAAAAAAAAACAAAAACGTCTTTAAAGAACCAAGTCTCAAAGTGGAAAAACAAAATGATAGGTTCGTGCAAAATGATCTACCAAAAGTGGCTGGCAAGGCAGAGAGAGGCATCGGTAAAAAATTCAAGGAGTCTATGAAACGGATGCCATTGTTGGGCACAGTCATGCTCATAATCTTACCACCAGCCAAGATCAAACGGGGGATGATGCAGTTGCGATAGAGATATTCCTGAATGAAAATTCCATCGTAACTTTTAAAAGTTATGAAAGATGAAAGTAGCACCACGGTTCTCTTCTGTGTCGAACACCCATTCACAAAAATCATCGCCGGTGTTGGGTCCTTGAAACACCCATTGTTTCTTCTCTGCCTTGCCGCAGCTTTTACAATCTTGTTCAAATGGAATATCTGCGCAATAACCACAAGCTCTTTGTGCCACGCAGTAATTGGGTATATGCTTGCCGGTATCTTGCGTACATTCAAAGTCGAAAAATACAAAATTGGCGTGCTTTGGTCTCTCGTCGTCGTTGTCTTGGGAACGGTTCTCATCTCCTTCGCGTTCATCATTTTCATCATTCATGGCCGCTCTTGTGGCGAAAGGATTTTCCGATTGGATGTAGCATTGGTGGCCAGGATCCACAAACTTTCTGCATAGTTTGCACACTGTCTGTCCACAGATGTGCTTCCTTTTCTGCTTTTTCAACAGCACGTTGTTGCAGAGTGTTTCACAGTGTTCGCATTGGAAATATCGTTCGCATACCTTGTTGGACCGATGATTTTGGAAGCAGCGTCGGTTCTTGAAGTTGCGGTTGCAACGTTCGCAGTGTTTATGGTCTTCATCCTCGGAAGGAGGGGGGCACTCTACGCTACGGCACATTTTGCAAGCGTTGTAACAAGTGTGCTCATTCTTGGCATTGTAGCCCTTGAAACAGTTCTCGCAGAAATACGACTTGTTATAGAATGCGCTCATAGAGGTTATGAGGTCGTAGTGATCATCGTGCGAGTAGATGTAGATGGTGTGTTCCCTCTCCTCCGGCCCTGCGTAGATGATGAAGTCTAGATGTTCCCTTGGGACAACGACGACGCGATACTTGGCCATGCGCTCTGTACTCTCGAATTTTTTTTTAATTTCTTCGATGCCGCACTTTGTGTTGATGGGTATTCCGGCTTGTCTGTACATGTCCTCCGCATAGGTCCGTTGCTCCTTAATCCTCTCCGGATCGATGGAATTCCAATTTGGATGCTTCTCAATACGACAGAAGCCTGTCACGATTGCCCTTGGGCAGCACATGTTGTCTTTATTTTTAATTTGAATGATACTCTTTTTGCTGAGCAGTCGGTCTTTGAGATTCAAGACAATCCTCCTACTTCGCCTACCCCCTTCTTGCATAGCCATGTGTAGCACGTTGAAGTCGAGGTTTTCATCGAGGCTGATATCTTCGTGGGACTGAAGCGTGGACTCTAACTTTGGCAAAGACTTGGTAATTCATTTGATCCCTCCGGATGAATGGGAGGCTCACTGGTCTATCCAGCTGTGGCGCATTGAGTACAAGTCTGACAAAGTCCCTATCCCTTACACCGACCATCATTTCATCGATGATATTTTCAAACATGTCATTGACCCTAGGCATCATGTCGAGCATGGGTTCCATATTTTCTGCAGGCTGAAAAGCCATATTGTAATCCATGACCCTGGCATTATACTTTTTAACGTGCCTTTCACTCACTTTTGTTACACAGTGCATGGGAAGGGGTCAATGTCGCTTTTCATAAGGACCGCTATTCATAAGGTTCGCTATTCATAAGGTCCGCTATTCATAAGGACCGCTATTCATAAGGTCCGCTTTTCATAATTGGAGAAAAGGGTCATTATTCATAAGGACCGCTATTCATAATCAAAGAAGAGGGTCGGTATTCATAATAGTAGAAGAGGGTCGCTATTCATAATAGGAGTAGAGGGTCGCTATTCATAATACGAAATCGTGGTCGTTATTCATAAGGGTCCCTATTCATAATATTACAAAAAGGGTCGCTATTCATAACACAGAAAGAGGGTCGCTATTCATAATACGACGAGAGGGTCGCTAATCATAATACGAAATGAGGGTCGCTATTCATAATAGGAGTAGAGGGACGCTATTCATAATAGAAGAAGAGGGTCGCTATTCATAATAGGAGTAGAGGGTCGCTATTCATAATAGAAGAAGAGGGTCGCTATTCATAATAGGAGTAGAGGGTTGCTATTCATAATACGAAATGAGGGTCGCCATTCATAATAGGAGTAGAGGTCGCTATTCATAATAGAAGAAGAGGGTCGCTATTCATAATAAAAAAAGAGGGTCGCTATTCATAATAGGAGTAAAGGGTCACTATTCATAATCATGATGTAAACACTTCCTCCAGAGGAAAGACCCTCATAATTCAAGTTTTATGTCCCCAGATGCCCTCTTTTCCAATGAAAAAACTACCTGCATTAATTAATACACTTCCTGACTGGAAATACCTCATTAAAATTTCATTTCCTCTTCCCTATTGTTTTATAGAAGGATTAAAAAGGATCAAGGATTAAAAGGGATTAATACCCTCCGGATTAAAAACTCCCTGAGAGGCCCTATACTGCTGCTCAAGTACTTGATTTTTGTGTACACTTCTACATGTACGTTAATATAAATATACCAATCATAAAATATCTCATAATAACAGCGACATTTGCATAGCGCTGAATACTACGTATGCAAGTGCTTTACATCGTAATTATTTTCATCACCCAGCCGACCCAGGTCATTTGATTCAACTGTTAATGCACAAATGATAGTGCACAGCTGCTCCGCTCCCTGAGGAGTATTCTGGCCGGACGCCATTTTACGAGCACACACATGCCAGTCCAACACATTTACATCTGCATCCTCCCAGCCTCCCAGGTACCCGTTTGACACCTGGGTGAAGAGTGGCAAATGAAGATTGATGTCTTGCCAAATGACATAACGTTGTCGCAGTACTCGATTCAACAGACCATGAGAAAACGACAAAGAGCATTTGTCCGATCAAGAGGGCATGACGTGGTGTACATTGCAAATACATTGCAGATTCCTTATAAAGTAGACATGATCAATGATAGACAAATTAATGAAAATATCTTTTCTTATTTTCAACATTGCATTTGGAAAACTTAAATGTTGTAATCTAAGCTCCCTGAATTCTAAGCCTCATGCTTACAAACACACCTTTCAAACACACAAAAACGCATTTAGTACTAGCACATCCACAGAATTAACAATACTGTAAATGTTTGTACATTCCACACAACATCACTATTATCACAATGTACTCCTTGTATATTTCAAGAGTCACATACGGGTGAATAAAAATAAACATATACCAACAAAAAATATAATAATAATCACAATAAAAATAATAATCACAATAACCAAATAAATGCAAAAAATGAAAATACTGGAAAAAAAGGAGGAAAATCACAAACTTGGATGCCACGGAAATGAGGGAATGTATGTTACAAACACATTATCAAAACAGGGAAATTACAGGTACTGCTATAATAAACCTGAATCTACAATAAAATAAAAACATTTAAAAAGAAATAAAAAATCTCTACACATATATTAACCACATAAAAACACTTGGGTAATATTTTTTTTCTAGCTGACAATGTTCTTTTATGGATGCAAGGTGATTTTTTTTTTTGGTTCTTTTTCAAAATGTCAAACAAGGATGGGCACATATCGATACAAAATACTTACATGATATCATATATGTGGGGTTTGTAAACGAAAAATCTATTGTTGGAGGAAGACAAATTGTGCGATGATTAAAATGCAATCTGAGATACACATGGAACACAATGTGTTCATAAGAAATAGGATTATCATGAAATATAACTTCATGTATATTTTGTTTCTTAAAAATTGATGAGAAGGGCCTAAAGTCTGATGTTTTCTGTAGACTTAAGGGCACTTCTCTTTAACAGATTTTGTACCTTCTTTCTTTCACTAAAAATTACATGGCTCACACCTGTAAACACTAAACACTTCTACTACTTTGACCTATAATAAAATCCTCTTTTCCCTGCTCCTAATTACGTCATCTATTGTTGATATGATTTATTTATTCATATAATCTATTTTCTAAAAATTTGTTCTGCCTCTAAAACCGAAATTCAAACAAGTGATAGACAGCTAAACTTGATGGTTTCAACAAATCGTATTTATGGAAAAAATGGAATAAATCATTCATTTACTCCATTTGTCCATTGAATTGAAATTAAATTTGAATGAGAAACAATACAGATATGGGCAAAATTCAATAATATGAATTGTTTGCCTTTACTTTTTGGAAGAAAAAAAATGCAACTTTGAGCTACCCCATACAGTACATGTTCAGGTGTATTTCAAAAAATGAAACAACATATTTTCTTTTGTTCGCCTTTGCGTTTTGCCTTTCAAGATATAAATAGTTGGTTTAGATTTCAAATTCCTTGTGAATTGTGACCTTTAGGATTTACAACTGTAAACAGTTTTTCAATAAACCTGTACACAAAAACATAATTGCTTGTTTGTTCAATTCTATGCAAATAAATTGCACAACACATAGAGAGAGAGGTCAATTGATCACAATTCAATGACGATGACGTTCCGAATGAACTATTTCCATTATTTCTAGGATATTTTTCCCTTCACAAATGACTTGTTACATTCAATGAATAGAGACCAGAGGGTATAAAAACTTGTTTACAGTTGCTAGAAAACGCTCGGAAAGTAATTGCTGTTCAGCGTAATATTTGACCGAATTGAAGTTTAAATACCTCCCACCTTTCCATATCCCCCCCCCCCCTATAAAAAAAAAAGGAGAGAAAAACAAGAGGTTCACCAGAAGTTCAGAATAAAATAAAAATAAAAATTAGAGAAAAATAATCTATCAGTTTGTTTGAGAGGAGAAGGTGATTTCTCATACAATATACACTGTAGGCCTATTAATTGTACAGTCTACATACATGTACATGTATGTTCATCATTGTAGTCCCCAAACTGTCAACAAATATACGGAATTCACAATCAATGCTTTCAGTCAAAAACTTATTTCTAATATCCATACATGTAATCGCTGAAATATTGACATGAATTTCTTTCTTTTTGTTTAAATTATAAAGTATACCGGAGAAAAGATGAAAGCAATTGAAAATGGGATTTATATGCATTCATCTACTCTACTCTAAGTGAGAGAAATTATGTGATATTCACCCTGACATTGGTATTTTAGGAGATAGAAATCTTTATCATATTCTACAGTCCTAAAACAGATGGTACACATTTTCTTTACATCTAAAATCCCTATATTTATTTTTATTTTTGTGGAGACTTTCTTTATTCATAAATGGGAGTACCGTATATAACGGTGTATAAACCGCACTTTTTTGCCGCCGAAAAAATTTCAAAGTCGGGGGTGCGGTTTATACACGGTACACCCAAAAAAAAACAAAAAAAAAAAAAAATTCAATTTATGCCCCTCCACCTGGCGCTATGCCTGGCAATGTCTCCCAGCTCGGTAATCGGTGTGTTGACTCACCACTCGGAAACTAGAACAACACTCAAATTTGTCTGTCATCTTGGTTTGAAAGTAATCTTTCTGATATAGATCTCAATATGTAGTTTATAATAATAATTCCTCCAATTTTTCTTCTATTACATGGTGTACCACAAGGTTCTATCCTAGGTCCCTACTGTTTTTTAATTTACAGTACCGTAATGATCTTACACACACAAAAAAAAAATCTCGGCAAAAAAAAAAAAAAAAATTGTTTTTTTTTTTTTTTTTTTTTTTTAAGGGCGAAAAAGAGGGGTGCGGTTAATACACGAGGGCGGTTTATACAACGTTATTTACGGTATTTGAAATATCATTAAACCAAATCTTGTCTCTTAGTGTTGGTCACAAACGGAGTAGAATCAAACTGTAGATACACATACCGGTAGACTGCACATATGAGACTACACACACAGGTGCCATAACTGTTTGGTCCGAACGCTTCAGCCATTTCTTGTCATATTTTATACATGTACATGTATATCAGGGCATTTGAAAGCGACCCTTTAAAAAAAAAAACTTTCTTCCAAAGTCATGAAAAGTATTGGAAAGATTTACAACTTTATTTTCACTTTTACTAGAACTACACCTTCTCTTTAAGGCCAAAAGTTTTTTTGATTTTTTTTTTTTTTACAGCATTTTAATGCAAAATGGACAATCTCAATTTCTATTTTTTCCTGCTGATATCTTGCAAGAAAAGCAGCATGTTGAATTGTGCCAAAGCTGAATATAAAGGCAAACTTTGAAACATAAAATACCATGTATCAACTTCTTAATTGGGTATCATTCAATATCATAAAAATGTTCTTACATCAATAGACAATGACAATACAAAACAAGACATAAACAATGAATACAGGACAAAAGATGAAATAGGAAATCTTTTGTGAAAAAGGGTAAAGTTTCTTTTGAAATCTATCCTATGCATTTCTGTCAGCATTAGTATAGACAAGACACATATGTATTCAAGTCAAACACAGATTTAGGAAAATTGTTAGGCCTGTACATCATAGAAAACATCACACTGAACGTCTCTTCTCACGAGAAGTGTGAACGAGATTGTTATTGCACTGTAGAATTGTTTGGAAAATGTTAGTGTTTCAAAAGAGTAGACTGCCAAACTTCATGAGCATTAGAGTAGTATAGAGATGTAGGCAATTGGGGCGGGGGAGGGGGTGCTTTGTCCACATCAAAACACTGCAAGAAGTCAGATGGCTATTGGAATTTAAGGACGGCAAGAAGGATCAGATATGTTGAGATGTATTTACTTCAAGAATAACTTTACTGCTTCACTTTTTCAATTCTTTTACAAGCTGCATAATGTAATGTCACCGGACTGACTTCACATACAGTAGCACAACCTACATATTGAAGCTATTCTATAACATTGCTATCTTTTTTAATTGAGTTCCTCCTGAATAATTTCTTTTTTGACCTAAATCTCTCTCCATACGCATCATACAGATAATAAAATATCATAAATCTAATGCATTCGGATACATACTATACATGTATATATACATGTACATCATCATTGCATATATAGCCAGTCTTGGTACTACACTTGCGATTTGTTTTACATTTTTCACATCATCATATTATTTCAAGTCACGTAATACTACTACTTGCTATTTGTTAAAAATATTGGTGCACAAACTGTTAATTATCTATGACATCATGCACAAACAATTTGGGTTAAAATGTTAGATAAGAAATAAATACGGTTGAATAAACAACATTTATATAAATCAAAGGTTAAAAATAAGTCAACAGTTTGGAAAATGCCATCATCTCTTTAGCTGTCATTAACTTGGGTTAGTTCTATCATGCATAATCATTGTTGGTGAGTCAAGTTAGCATACAAATTGAAGAAAATATGCAGTTTGTATAACTTCCATTATAACACAGAAGAAAATAATGAACTGCTAATATAGGCACCCTAAAGAAAGTAGTAGAGTGGCTACAACAGACAGATGGCCTTTATAGAGAGGGGCCACTCTGCAAGGTTTGATGAGGGGGAAAGTGTGTTTCAAACATAACCTGTTTATAAAGACCAACTACATGTAAAGTGAGCAGTGCAACTGGCCACTCCAGACACTTGCCCTTTATAGACAGGTGACCACTGTGAACAGGTGATCTTTAAAGGTAGATGGCCATTACGATAGGTTTGAGTAGACGAAAGTGTACAATACAACCTGATCACAAAGGCCAGCTAAGATAAGGCAAGGTCTCTATAGAGAGGTGGCCACTATTAACAGATGACTTTTTGAGATAGGTGACCAATACACACATGCTACCTGTATAGAGAAGTAGCCGCTGTAACCAAAGGCATTGCAAGCAATTGCAAATTTCAAATGACCATTTTGATTGGTCAATGGCCAGCCCTTTGAACAATACGTGCATGCAAGGATGATCTTGATTGGCCATTGCCATTTTGCAATCGATTGCAAGCCTTTGTGTTACAGGGCCTAGGGTGGCCTATATAGAGAAGTGGCCACTATGGACGGGTGGCCGTTATAGACAGGTCCCCACTGCCCACATGTAACCATTATAGAGAGGTGGCCAAAATGGATGCGTTGCTTTTAGGCCTAAAAAAAGGTGATGTATTGCCCTTTGGGACCAACCCCAAAATCTTGAAATCTATGGTCGTCTTTTTAAAAAAGTTTTTTTTTACCGTTTTTTAGAAGAAATAAAATGTATTAAAGCATTCAAAACTGAGAATTATCAGCCCAAAGAGGGAGTAAAAGAAAATTGTTTAGAGTAAAAATTATTATAAAAATAAAATTCTGACCGACCTACCCATGTTTTGGTACCTAAAGGGCAATACCACATCATTTTTTTAGGCCTTATAGAAAGGTACCCACTGCACACACACTTGGCCATTACAGAGAGGGGGCACCTTCATGGAGAGGTGGCCACCATGGCCAACTCAACGACAGACAAACAAACTGTCCTACCTTCTCTCTGAGGTCTTTGATGACGGTCTGCGCTCCTTCGAGCTCCTTGGCGACGGTGTTGCGGTCGTTGCGGGTCTGCTCGAGCTCCCTGCGGATAGCGTAGACCTCCTCGGCCTCCTGGGCCCACGAGAGCTGGCCCTGGATCAGCTTGTCGGCCAGCTGCTCGTTCTCCTTCTCAAGGTTCTGAATCCTCTGGTGGAGGAGCCTGTTCTCAGTGCGGAGCCTCTGCAAGATTTTCACACAAAAATATGGTGAATGTTTATATTTTACTTGCTTTGCAGAATGCATCATTACTGTTCAAAGTACTACTATAGTTATAATAATAAAATTCCGCTTTAATATAGCACTTAATACATATGTCTCTAAGCACTTTACAGATATACTATTACCCCGGTCATTGGATTAAATACTTGCCCACACACACTCTGTGCACAATCTCCACTCCCTGGGGAGCATTCTAGCCAGGCGTTACTTGACGCTAAAAAACTGTTCAACCAACTATGTTATACCGTAGCCCCTCCGGGCCGTCGGCTGCTCTCTCTCGCTCATTCAATCTTGCTTCTCTCATTCCACCTTCACGATTCTTTATTTTGTCTATCCATTCCGCAGGACGTCTACCAACTCGACATTTAGCTTCAACTTCTCCTTTGATAGTTACTAATACCAACACTCTTCTCTCTTCAAAGTATTATTCAACTTTGAAAAGTTTTCTCCAGGGGTTGAGGAAAGAAAAGGAAAAAAGAGAAAAGGAGAGATAAATCGAGAGAGGAGGAATTTGGAAGTAAGCCTTTCCCCTAATCAATGCCCTTATGATTTGTATTTCATAAATTTACCCCAATGCTGGTACCCCCACCGTATCCAGAGCCACGCTACGCCACTGATTTGGTTAATAACATGTACATGTATACCTCTTCTTATCTTCTTTTTCAACCATTTCTGTACCCAGAACTTACCCTCATTTCAATCTGCTCCTCAGTCTCTTTTTCCTTGAATGCAAAGTAGTCCTTTTCGAGCCTGAAACAACATTAACAAAATAAGTGGTATTAAAAAACAATAAATGAAATCAAAACAGAACTTGCAACAAGTATTAATGTGTAATCTGTACAGTAGCGATTCACATTGCTGGATGATAGAGTTACATGTATAAGAAGTTGGAGGAAAGGTCTTGTTTCAGCAATTTTTAAAACAAAGTGTCATCTTTGATGTAAACAAAAAACAATATATGAGTTCACAAACAAATGAGTATGGCAAGTCTGTTGTGCTTCGTCATGCCAATGTTGTCTTTTGCTGTGAGAACAAAAAGGTCCTAGCTCTATTTCTAATTTTAAAAAATTGGAACACACTCTCTTTAGAATACTAGAAATAATAGTACCTTATTCATTAGAGGAATGCAAGATATAATTTCTGTTTACATGTAATTCAAAGTGAAATTTAAGGCTCTTTCAAATATGATGCAGTAAACTGAAGCATGAACGGTGACTGCTCGTGCAGCGATGGTCCTGCATGTATTCACTGAGCTCTGTGATATATAAGATATAAACATGTGAAGTGTATTACAATTTACGTCATCCTGAAAAGAAAAAAACAGTGGTTTTGCCTCATTCTATCTAAACAAGGCCTTTGTGTCACAGACGTACACTGTAGGACTCCTTGGGGATATTTCACAAAGACTAAGATCGACTTTAAGTTGGACTTCTATGGCAGGCCGTTCATGCCACTGGTTGCTCTCACCATTACGATCTTTAGAAAATATTTTTTCCTTCAATAATGAATTTACAAAAAGTATAAATTCTGCGAACATGATTTGTACATCCCTTGAGAGACCAATCCCAGTAAATGGTGAGAGCAAACAGTGGCATGAACAGCCTGCCATAATTAAGTCTAACTTAAAGTTGATCTTAGTCACTTTGTGAAACACTCCCCCTATCATACAATAATCTTACCTTTTCATCTTCTTGGCGTTGTATTTGATGAGGTAGGAAGACTGGAGGAGATGCTCAGGTTCATCCTCATGGATCTTAGGAGCAAGTTTCTGGATAAACTGAAAGTGGATTTGACAAAAGGACAAAGGGGCTTAGCATTCATGGCATTGAACAGGGCACTTTATCTACACTGCTTCTATAAACCCAGAAATGGTAGTAACCCCTTAGAATGCAAATGTCAATTTGATAATAATAATAATATTTTTTATAAATAAATCAATTTATATAGCGCAGCCACTATATAAATATACAGTAGGCGGTTGCACCATGTGACAGGGGGAGGATTTGGGAGTCCTTCTCATCATCTGTGACTTTCAGCATGATCTGTGAATTTGTAATACTTTGGACAATTCACAAACCTTCCAAACACAATTCCTATCTTATTACATACACTTCGAATAGCGTCTCAAAAGTTACTTTCACCCTAATATTTCATGACCAGTATTCAATGTTGTGTTATCTTGTTTAAATGCAGCCATGCAGTTACAATTAATGGTCACCTTTGACGCCCTTTTGTTTACGTTGGGTACAATGATTTAAATTTGTTACAGCCACACTTTCAATAAAATGTGTTACCTCCTCAAACTATTTTTGTAATCTACAACATTTACTTTAATTATATATACTCAATAAGTATTTAGGAATTCAACTTCCCCTTTTCTGTACTTCCATTTCAAGCCTAACTTGTTTTAATTACATTTTTCCTACTCTACCGTAATAATCCTACCATTTTTTATGAGGAAATATTTTTTTCATGTTTTATGCCGTTTGTAATTAATTAATTTCATGCAGTTTTAAGTAAAATCATTTGTAATTTAGCTCTCGAGCTGTGATGATGATCATTAAATAAATACCATTATTATTATTAAACTTCTGTTGAAGCTTACCCTTAACATCTCTTCCATGTCTAGTCTCAGAAGGTCTTCACAGTTGAGTTGAAGCATGGCTGCTCCTATCTTAAATATAGCTTCCATACCCTATGAGGAAGAAAAAAAATATTGTTTTATAAAGAGATACAATAAACTAGTCACAGAGAAGATGGAATGTGAAAAAAGTGTGGAGAATAGAGAAATGGATGGAGAGAGAGAGAGACACACACACTTTCACTATGAGAACTATTACCTTTAAATATAACTTCTTGTTGTGTGTAATTTCATGCAATTGCATCAACTGGGCTCCATTTCTCAAAACTTGTCATCAGTGACAAATGACATTTTTTGTTATAAGCTAGTGAAATCTTTGCTTTTGATTGGTGATCAGCAGATTTGTCACTGATTTGTGAAACAGGCCCCAGGTCTTCTCATATGCACAAGTACACGCTACTATCACCTGTCCTGTATTCAGAACACTATTTATATCACAATTGTTACTATCAAAAGCTTATATGTCAATATGGAACCTTGAAGTTTGTCAACAAACCTAGGTTTATGTGCGTCATATATATATGACACGTTTTTTTACTAGGTTTGTCAACAAACCTCCTTTGTGAATTCGGGCCAGAGAGCCTTACCAGTTTGTGTGATTAGTACCAAAACAAAGACTTACTTCTGAGATGAAGAGATCCATGATTCTCATGGAGAGGGAGATTGGCAAGCAGACGGCAAAAAGAGTTAGAAACCATGACGACGCGTACATTGATGTGTGGAAGCCCTGCGCCGTAAAGTGTTTGAATAGGTCTGGTAAGAGGTCCTGTAGATAAAAACAAAGAACATTTTTCAATTAATTGAAGAAATCTGCAGAAAAGGGAGATCACAGTTTTAAAGCATTTGCTTTATAATAGCATGATAGCCCAAGGTGGGGAAAGGAGAGGGCAGGGTTTTGGGGGTGTGAAGTTTTGTGATTTTTCAAAATATAACAAAAGCTGGTGGTGATGATGATGATGTTGATAACACTATGATTACAGGGGCTACTTGAACCACACCACCTCTTTCTCGCTGTATCTAGCCTTCAACATTCACTGTTACGGTCTAGATCAAGGTGACGTCTTTCTTCTATTCTCCTTGATAGAAACAAATGGCTCTTGCAATAGGGTCAACGTAGGAAGCGAGCATAGTGTATCTAGACTAATTTGTACAAATGAAGACTCTGGAAAACACTCTTGGCTAGAACGTTAAATGGAAGGCCCCATGCAGAAGACGTGAAGAACCCACTGCACTAATACAGTGAAACCTGCCTATAAAGACCACCCAAGGGAGACAAGAAAAGTGGTTTTTAAAGGCAAGTGGTCTTTAAGTACAGGTCTCTTTTAGAACATGTTTCAAGGGATACAAAAAATGTAGTTTTTGTAGACAGGTGGTCTTTCTATACAGGTGTTTGATAAAGTAGGTTTGACTATACTGATAATGAAAGATGTATACCAACCTGAATCATGCATTCAAACTGGAACATGCAGAGACCAAGGTGGGCCATGTTAGGCTTGAAGAGTTCTCTCATACCGTACTCCTGCATTATCTTGACGAGAACACAGAAGGCCTCTTCCTCTGGCATCTAGGTAAGCAAAGAAGAAAACAGTTACCGTATTTGCTGGCGATAAGGCCGCAGCGCCGTATAGGCCGCACCCCCCGATTTTGATATTGAAAAAATGTTTTTTGGTTGTTGTTGTTGTTTTGTTGCCGAAAACCCACGCGGGGAAGGACCTTCATTTAACATCGAGGTGCAGTTAAAGGCGCTGATTTGTGCTTGTAAAGTTGTCACAAATAATAGTAACAATGTCGTTTTTAGAAGAATGTGTAAGATCATTAATGTGAATTAAAAACAATAGAGTACTAGGTCCTAGGATAGAACCTTGTGGTACACCATTTGTTATATAAAAAAAATTGAGGAATTATTAATCATAAACTTCATATTGAGATCCAGGGCGCGACAAACCCGCTTGCCCGATGTCCCGGGGCAACCAAATTGAGCCGTCGGGCAAGTAAATAAAATTATCACTTGCCCGATCGGGCAAGTGATACTTTTACAGTAATTTCCTAGTGTCCAAGAACTCTACCATTCACCCGTCAACTTCTTACCCGTCGTCAAAATCCAGAAGCAAAAAAGCGATCGTTCCGATTTCGAAAAAACTTCACAGACAGCTAGCCAGCTCAGCTAGCTCAGCGCGCATGCAACAGTGACACTTCAAGCCATGAATGCCGCTCCGCCTCCACGCACGGCCGGCCGTGAGCTAGCTAGAGACAGCTAGCGCGATCGTACCAGCTGCGAGCTTATTCGCGCGCTCTCTCTCTAGCTCTGCAGGCCGCACCGACAGGCCTTTGCTATTCTCTGATTGCCGATTGGTTGAATCACGCCAAATATGACGTCATTATTCTAGGGAAATGAACACGTGCGAATCGGAATGGAATAAACAACAGGGATTTTCTAGTAAGTACAAAAAGTCAATCATTACGAGATAATAAATGCTTTAACCTCGAGTCCTTTTTCGCTTTAAAGTTTTGGGCAAGTTGAAATATTGTTTGGGCAAGTAAATTGAAAACCCACTTGCCCGACAGGGCAAGTGGTGAAAAAAATTCTTGTAGCACCCTGAGATCTATTAGAAAGTTTACTTTCAAACCAAGATGACAGACAAATTTTAGTGCTGTTGTAGTTTCCGAGTGGTGAGTCAACACACTGATTACTGAGCTGGGAGACATTGCCAGGCATAGCGCCATAAATTGAAACTAAAAAAAAAAAAAAAAAAAAAAAAAAAAATTACTCTTTCGCTGCATAGGCCGCACCCCGACTTTTTGATATTTTCTCTTCCAAAAATACTGCGGCCTTTACGCCGGCAAATACGGTAAATGAAATATAAATCTTATTCATAATAATAATAATAATGATAATGATAATAATATTATTATTATTATGATCTTATTCAGTTCACTGTAAATGGCCATTGAAAATTAAATTGGCACCCTCATCAATCATCAACCAAGCAAACCAAATGAGCAGTTCATGCAGGCATCAAAACCAAGCTTGGACCCACCCTCCTAAAGTCATAGCCGTTCTTCACCTGAGCCAATTATTCATAAGGTCAGGATTTCACCACCACTTCACTTGCTTTACAAAAAGCATAGGCGAAGTATCACTCTATCGGCAAATGTGTTTAAATAGTCCAGGCTTCACCCTTTGAATTATTTCCATAGGTGAAGCTTGTATGTGTAGCATGGAGTGTAGGCATGGCGTAGTGTTTACGGAAGTACTGCAGAGGTGTCATTTGCGAAAGTAACGACTCACAGAAATTTCTTTTAGCCTGGCATTTGCGAGAAAAAAATTTGTGCACAAAAATATCAGCTTATTGTTATACAGCAGTTGTTTGAAACGCCACGACTTTGACATATTTTTGATGTGACCGATGTAGTATCACCAGAATACACAAATTACTCGTCAAAGCTTCACACCTTTCATCGACCCAATTATTAAAAAAAGGATATCAGGACTTCACTGCAACAACAAATGTATTGACCCCAAGCTTTGGCGTCAAAATCAACGTCAATATTTGACGACCTCTGAGGAGGGTGGGTCCAGGCATCAAATTGACGCCTGCATAAGCGACAGCCATAAAAAAGGAGATTCTTTGACAGGCTAAAGAGTGTACACTTAGAGTCAACTTACTTGCATGAGAAGAAGACCGACGATGAAGGCACTTCCTTGGCAGTAACCAACCTCTCTGTCATGTAACGAGTAAGCCTGGATCAAGGTCAAAGAAAAGGGTTAGGTAGCAAGAAATATAATTCTGGTATATAATAGAAGTCCCCTTATTTTGAGTAGCTCAGACCTGAGAGTGCCTAAAAATGGTATGTGTCTGCGAACTCCCAAGCACCATGTAAGGATTGCCATCTATCATCAAGCATGATTTTAGGATATCAATACTATGGACTGCTCCTTATGACAACTATTCTCCCAGACAGCCTCCCAGGACTATAGCTCCTGTATAACTACACTACCCCCCCCCCCTCCCCTCCTCTCCCAAGAATTACTAACCCCTTGGACAACTATCTCCCAGGACCATAGTCCCCCTGATAACTAATCCCCCAAAGACAATCTCCCAAGAGGAGACCTAACTCTGAGGAAAATACTTCAACCTTCCCTTTCTGGAAAACTACCACGTAGGACAACTATGTTCTTCAAAAATTACCATAGTGTGAGCAAAGCTGGTGGTTACACTATGTATTATTTCTAGAGTGATTAGGTGGCCCTGATAAAAGGCCCGCTCATGCTCACCTACTGAGTACTCTTGAAAGAATACGCGAAGTAACCGCAAGCTCCGCTCACATCTATCTCAAACATGGAAGCCATGAAAGATTACAAAATTACCATGGGCCAACTTCCAAACACCATCAAAATGACCCATACGAGAATCAACCCCTAGATAATGGTGTAAGGGATATTTAGGTTAATTCATTTTAGTGGCATTTGTGCAGTTGTCCTAGGGGACAGATTTCTTGGGGAAGTTATCCAGAGGAGTAATTGTCCTTGACGTTACAAGCTGTACTCCAGAGCCCCGTCTTACAAAGAGTTGATATCAATCGCAACTTATTTGCAACTATGTACATAAGAGATAGGAGACTGCAAACTTGCGATTGATTGGAGGACTTTTGATTGATTTGGATCAATCGCAACCCTTTGTAAGACAGGGCCCTGGAAGGTGATCATGTAGATGGTGGTCACTCAGACACCACCAAGCGGTCCTACCTTCATTACATTGAAGAGGGTCTCCTGGCCGAGTCCGTCCTTCTCCTTGAAGAACTCGTGCTCGGGGTAGGTCCTGGCGATGTCCCGACGGATCACCCGCTCATAGGACGACTGCATCTTGAGGTAGAGGGCGTATTGTTCCTTGAGGGGTGAGTTGTAGGCGCCACACAGCAGCTGCCAGACGATGCCCCGAAAATGGCGGGGGATGCCGAGTCTCACCAGCTCCTGCAATAGGCGAGGAGGGGGAGGAAGGGGTACATGATAAAAATTACAGAATATGAACAAGTTAAATAGTTACAGGATGTCTGTTATGTTTAGAAACAGGTTCATTGAAACTAACATGCAATTGAAATTAACATGCCACTTAGAAATGCAGTGCAGCTGTTAAGGCACAGCTCATTTATATTCATATTAGATGCTGCACACAATTGCAAGTGTTTGCAAGGGTCTTCTGTCACTACACAGATTGATGCATATATGTAAAAGCACATGGATATTGAGTCTGGATTAAACTACCAAAGCAACCACACGTGTTTCTGCAGGCTCCATTTTGTTTGTCTCTATACTTACATTTACATGTATTTAGCTTAATAGTTATTACTTTCCAACCCACAACACAACAATGTTGGAGTTATGCAATAAAAAATATATCCGGACATTTGTCCAGGGGGTAGTTGTCCTAGGGGTTAGTTATCCGGGGGGTAGTTGTCTGGGGGGGTAGTTGTTCTTGGGGGTAGTTGACTGGGTGTGGTTATCCTGGGGGGTGGATGTCCAGGGGGTAGGTGTCCTAGAACCTAACATCTGCATAGCTTTATGTGTTACCAACTTACTTTATAAAATGATGCAGGTATACAGA
Organism: Strongylocentrotus droebachiensis; assembly: GCA_035222895.1. Taxonomy (NCBI): domain Eukaryota; kingdom Metazoa; phylum Echinodermata; class Echinoidea; order Camarodonta; family Strongylocentrotidae; genus Strongylocentrotus; species Strongylocentrotus droebachiensis. The sequence continues at coordinate 692,366 of JAVYIG010000196.1, read as the reverse complement.
GCATCTGTTATCATTATTACTATTATCACCATAATCCATATTCTCTGATACCGTTTTCACAAAGATTAGAAATGGGTCCAGAGAACTTGTCAAGTCGGTGTAAGTATTAAAGCTAACCACACCTAGGATAAGGTACAACCTAATCTATGATTTAACTGTACTAAAATATCTTCTAAAATATTGTTACATACAGTGTATGGGAAAATTATCAACCACAAAGACTGCCAAGCAGAATGCTAACCCATTGCGAATGTGTTAAAAAAGCTTCTTTTTTGTTCTTTGACTTGTCCATTTGTCAATAATTATTATCATAATTTGTCTTTTATGTCTGTTTATATTTATATATATAAACTTGAGCATAGTCCACTCATAATTTATTTTCTTGGCTTTCTGCCCATGACAATCATGACAGATTTGGTCATTTTCAAAGTTAAATACATGTACAGCTGTAGTCCCTTTTAAATTGCACTTTTGATTGTCTCATCAAAATAATCTTCTTAATCTACCGTAATCCCATGCATAATCATTTTCTGTTGTTTTACTCTATATTTCCAGCACTATGTATGACAAGACAAAAGGTTGACTACCTTTGTTACCTGCGGGCTGTGGGGTATCACAAAAGTTTTTCTCTTTTCATCAACATTCCTAATCCTATGTGATAATTTCCCTCACCTTTCAAGGGGAGATCCTCAAATTGGCAATATTCCAAAACAAATTTGCTCATAAAACAATGAAAATTGTGCATGAGTTGGGTCAGTCAACATAGGTACATGTATGTCCTTCTGTTCATGTACGTACATACATGTACACTGTATTACTAGCACATTTGCAAATACAAATAAACAGTCAATGTCATTGTCACAAGGTCAGGCCTTTTTATCTTTTGTATAAACAACACAAATCCTTCCTAACCTCAATACTGATACTGGATAAATACCACTACCAACCAGCATAACATCTTTGATTTTGTCAACAGCATTGTAATCTGGGATTAAAGGGTTTTAATCCCATGCATAATCTGTGTTGTACTCTCCTCAGTCACCGACAACTTTTCCCTTAATACCAACCAATAGTCCTTCGAGCTGAAATTCACTCATCTGTTCCCCACCCCTTCCTAGTCCTACTACCATCACCACAATCATCTCTTTCCCTTCTCAAACTCCTAATCTTCCTTTAACCCTTACCTTTATTTGTTTGCTCTTTTTCTTTGTGTATTCGTCCCAGGCATTCACGATCTTTCCCCAGACCAGCCACTGGTCTTGCATTCTAATACTCTCTTCATCTTCCGGCCCTCCATCAGCAATCCCCGCCCCTCCTCCTACCCCCCTCGCCCCTTCCTCCTCCTCCTTTAACCCTTACCTTTATTTGTTTGCTCTTCTTCTTTGAGTATTCGTCCCAGTCGTTCACTATCTTTCCCCAGACCAGCCACTGGTCTTGCATGCTAATACTCTCTTCATCTCATGGCCCTCCATCAGCACTCCCAGACCCTCCTCCTGCCCCCCTCCCCCCTTCCTCCTCCTCCTTTAACCCTTACCTTTACTTATTTGCTCTTTTTCTTTGTGTATTCGTCCCAGTCGTTCACGATCTTCCCCCAGACCAGCCACTGGTCTTGCATGCTAATACTCTCATCATCTTCCGGCCCTCCATCAGCACTCCCCGCCCCTCCTCCTACCCTCCCCCACCCTCCTCCTTCTCCTTTAAACCCTTACCTTTATTTGTTTGCTCTTCTTCTTTGTGTATTCGTCCCAGTCGTTCACGATCTTTCCCCAGACCAGCCACTGGTCTTGCATGTTAATACTCTCTTCATCTTCCGGCCCTAGGTCGGCGCTCCCCGCCCCTCCTCCTGCCCCTCCTCCTCCTCCTCCGCTCCCGCTGCTGTTATTCAGCGCCTGGCTGCTAAGGTTACTGGTGGAAGAGCTGGTGGACTGCTGGCTGGCGTTGGAACCTCGCCGGGATGACCTGACTGACTTGAGGGACTTGGAGTCTGCCTCTAATCGCCTGTAGAAGAGATAACAAGGGAAGCATGCATATGAATATTTAAGGTCGTTGTGAGTCTGTATTTTGGCTTTTGGAAGCTACAGTACATCTGCATATTTGGGGTAATGATATGATTGCAGGGCCCTTCGGAAAAATGAGGCTACCCTGGGTAAACATGACATGTCCTCCTCCTCCTCCTCCTCCCCCCCCCCCCCCCTCTCTCTCTCTCTCTCTCTCTCTCTCTCTCTCTCTCCCCCTCCTCCTCCTCCTTCTCCTTCCCCTCCTCCTCCTCTTCCTAATTATCTTTATTACATGTACATCTATAAATGACATAAGCATTTTAATGACAATATGGAAGACAAACTTTTGCTTTTCAGAATCCATTTTCTTCAACAATCTCCAAATCATATACACAAGTACATCATAAATATATCTTGCTATTACACATAAACTCCATATGTAGCCTACACAAACATTTGCCTTTCATCATCTCTGGTTGATTCTTTTTTTGAGGGGGGGGGGGGGAACAAAATTAATAGCACTAGCAGTTCATGTTTTTTTCTTTTTTCAATGTTTACATGTATTTACATGAACATGTACATTAAACGCTACAATAATCATTATCAACATTTGCAAACTTAAAAAGAATTCTGTCAATATTCAGTAACTTTGCATTCTACTTTTACAGTGTATTTACTTTTGTTTATTGCTTTTGTGTTGAAGGTTGTAATAACACAATGCAGTAAAATATTAACCTATTCTTCTCACCGGAAATAAATGCAAATTCAATCAAAAATTTCACCTTTCACAGATGATTGCAACAACAAAAAACACATGTGTCACCCATAACAAATAAAGTCCTTTTATCGGCATGTTGATCAGGGTCTTTACAATAGTTGCATAGAAAACAGAGACATATTTTCCAGTCATGCATATATATCATAATTGACACATTACATGTTGTACATGTTCTCTCTTTCATGAGCAATGTCGAATTGTCCATTGTATTTTTTATGATAACATCATGATTAAATTATAAGATTAAATGTATTCATTCATGTATCATAATGGCCCAACGGTTCTCACACCACGACACGCCGTTTTGAGACTTTGGTAGGACATTTATGTACATGGGTGGTGTGGGATTTAATTTCAACTTCCAAACTAATCTTCTTCTTTTTTAAAGCCTGAATAACCCCAATTATTACATTATAAACACAAGGGTTTGAGTCTATATGCTAGCATCAAAAAAAGATAAAGGCATTAATAACTGAAAGGGAATTTGGCAAAGATTAACTTCCATAGTGTAAATGTAAATGTACACTGTACATGTACACTGCACAGTATGTCTAAACAATATTTAAATACTTTAAAAATAAAGGTCTTTCTCCACATCTCATATATTCTTTAACCCATATTAAAAACAATGCTTCAATAGTCTGCAGGCTCGGACTACAATTTGTCGATAAACAAATTCAAAGTGTCTAGAGCCTAACCTAGCCTAATTCTGTCAATTTGCAGCACTGGACCAGCTACAGTACATTAGCCTAATGGGATAGTCTAGTTAAAGCACACAGAAATTCAGACCCTTAAAGGCACACTGTCCTACTTGTAGCTACTTGCTCCCTCTATATAGAAAACTTCCCCAATCGGTGCCTGTTGGTCCCCCGTCATCCTCTTTTTCTTATGTTAAATGAGAGCTGAGTTAATGAGATAGCCACCTGTCACAGTGACCTCGCTGGCTCGCTGGGTGGTCTAATCCCTACTGGTTGAAGTAGTAAAGCCTGCCTTTAAAAGTGGGTGTAAGAGGTTTGTGCTTGCAATTGCAAACTACACTTCCACAGTACAACCTGTACAGTACTACATGTACATGAAGTACTGTTTTTTCTTTTCATTTGCCCAAGTGCAAATCATCAATACATATATTTATCTTGGCTCCTCAGGCCAGGCTCAGCTCAGACTGAGTTGCGAGCAAATGTGTAACGAGAGTGGAAGGCAATGTACATGTATGAGTTTCTTGCAAACGTTGTGTACCTGGTAAACACGACGGAGCTGTACCTGCATAAAAACCAAGCTTCTGATTTTGTTACCTGAACCAGACATGGCCATGCTAATCAGTGACCGTATGGAGAGGAAAACTGACGGACAGATTATATACATAAATAAATCATTATTAACCAACAAACTGAGACAAGATCTTATGGAGAAAGGTTCTTTGCATATTATGCAGCCACTGTTTTTTTTTTTAAATGACTGGCCTGAATACCTAAAAAAAATATATGAAAAGTTCAGAAGTAATTTGAAAACATATCTATTTAGCACTTTACAGTAAAGATCTCACAATTATGAACCCAGTGCACCATTTCCACTCCTTCTGTAGGCCAATTTATTCTGTAAAGCTCATAGAGACATGCAAGTATGCTTAATATGTGCTACACAAAAATGTTAAGTTATCATTATTAATACAGAGAGAGGATGAAAGAGAGAGAGAAAGAGAGAGAAAGAGAAAGAGAAAGAAAGAGAGAGAAAGAGAAAGAGAGGGGGCAGGGGAGGGAGGATGTGTTTAGCAGATACAGTGGAATCTGTAGAAATGGATATGAATATCACATACATGTACCAAATCTAGGGAGGAAATGAATGTGGCCTTTGTAGGTAGTAGGGCGCTTTAGTAACGAGACGGTACGCACAGGAGACGGTAACGCGAGCAAAAAAAACAAACTGCGCATGCGCGATTCTGAATTCTCTCCGTCCCGTCGATTTTCGGAACGGTACTCGGCCAACATAGCGTTCGTTCCCTAAACACGACGTAAGAGAGAGAGCTGACAAATAATTTGTATCTAGATCTAACAATGCAGGGCCCTACTGAAGATAAAAACAGGGAATCTACTAGTGTTTCCAATGTCTGTTCAGTATCTATACCTCAATCTACAATAAATTGATGGTTTGGCCGTTTAGGCCTACTTTGGGGGCCCTTTTTCATCGTTATGCATGACGTGCCTGCACGCTGTGCACTACAGCCCACCGCCGGGTCTATTGCCCTGGCGCTCCGGCCAAGCCTCGAGGCCCAAGAGCACTAGCACCAAAAGGCAGCAGGTGTGCAGTTCAGCGCGGCTTTGCGTCCCCGTCGCCTTTAGCAGACAGCGAAAGTGCTTAAATATCTCGACGGTAACAAGAGTGCGAGACCCGTCACAGTTGGTTAAACACTCTGTCTCCTGTGCGTACCGTCTCGTTACTAAAGCGCCCTAGTACACTGTATGTCTTGCAGTACAGGTTTCTATGATCATACATGTGATAATAATAATAATAATAAGCAATTTGTATAGACTGTTTCTGAGTGCTTTACGAAAATCTATAAGATTTGGAATGAAAATGAAAGTGCAAGAGAGAGAGGGACAATAAACATACATATGAAGGCCTATACCTCCATTTGCAGTTACATGTACATGTACAGTACATGTACATGTACAACATTTGCATGCTATTATCAGCTAATTAATCAGATATGAAAAATATATATACATGTATGAACTTTTTTTAATTAAAAAAACATGGCACATGTTTATTTGTGTACAGTGTACATGGTAAACTGACAGTTATATGTATGTATTGTTTATATCCAGAGGCCATTTAATAATCACCTCAAATAAAAGCACAGGGAATGACCTTCCTCTCAATAAACATTTAACAGTCATTAAAATTCTTCAGCAGTTAGTCGATGAAAAGTAAATATTTACCTTTCCAAATATTTCCACATGTACCGTACTACAATAACAAATGTACATGTACAGTATGTAGTACATATATGAGTTTATTAACTTTACTTCAAATTTAAATTAGAGCTTACTTCAAATACACAGTTAATGAATGAATATTACAAAGTCATTAGAATTCTGCAGCTGTTAGTCAATGAAAAGTCAATATTTGTATTTCAGAATATTTCCACACATGCTTTATGAACACCTTATACATGTACATGTACATATTCATATAAGTTTATCAACTTTACATCAAATTCAATTTCTAAACAGTGCTAACCACTTTCTGTTTAAAATTACACATGTATATTTGTAAGACACAGGTGTACATGTTGTAGGACTACATGATTATGCAACATTATAAAAAGGTCCCTTTAAATGGCGAGATCCTGCTCTACGCTTCAAATTACTACAGGCAAGGATGAAAGCTTCCTCGAAGAACATCTGGTAAACATTTAAGCTCGCGCTATTTATGTCTTACTATTCTACAACCTGGTATTACATGTCTAGAGGAAATGATGTTAATTAAAATAAGATACATGTAGGCCTGTCTTCATCAGCTCGAGTTGGCCAAATAGCCTGCTCTTCCTGATTGGGAAATTAGCTCGAAGTTACAAATTGCGTCATCAACTCAAACCTCGAGCTCGAGAAATTTGCTCAGTGTTTGCGCATAGTGCGAGTCTTCAGGCTAGTGAAGACTGACCGGACAAATAGCGGGCTATTTTGCAAACTACATGTAGCCCAAGATATCTTTGTGTCTTCATCTGCCAAATTGCCCACTATTTCGTGATCGGGATAATTTCTCGAATCAGAAATAGCGGGCTATTTGGCAACTCGAGCTAATGAAAACAAGATGATTCTTTCTACATGTTCACCCAAAGTTTCATGTACTTTACAGCCAACACATGGTACTACAGTAAGGAACATTACAATGTATACGTGTATTAATTTCCGTATCTTGTCAATATAATATAGGGAGTAGCCGATCCGTATCAATATTATTGCCACTACAAGCTGAAAGGTAATCTCCAGTTCTTTTAAAGAGCGAAGAGGAAATTGGAATAAAACTTGTTGAAAATGTCCTCACACTGTTCTGCCAGTATGAAATTAAAAACAAACATTGGCCATATGAATTCTAGTAATAGTCACTGAAAGTAAATAGCACTCATATTCTTCACACAGTAGCGCTCATGGCACTTACATGTACATGAAGACATACATGTACTTTATAGCTGATGTACTTCAGTCATCACATGGTACAATTTTTTTTTATGGGAGGGGGGGGGGGGGGGGAGGGGGTTACCGAAGTTACCAAAATAAACCATGGGTTTTTTTTTATTTTTTTAAAAGGTACAAAATCCTGGTGTAACTGTCCAGCCCCTCTTTAGAAAAATTGAAGTACTTGGCACTTACCCGATGCTCAGCATAGCGGTAAGACTTCGAAGCATTTTTATCTCTTAAAAAATTTGACAGCACCAGCTATAAGTATTTTTCTCCTAAATGGATAATATGCAACTTTCCTTGACTGCGCTAAGCGTGAAAATACTCATGATTTTGGCATATGTTTTCATATTCATGAGTGAGTGTGTGTGTATTGCAAAAAAAAGTATTACTTGATTTACAATCAATCTACATTTTGAACCAGGGCCTTGGACGTTTATCCCTACAAGTACACAAATGTACGCCATCTGTTTACCCAGCCAGCAAATGAATCATCAAAGATATGGATTTATCCTTGTGATGATCAGAATCCTCTTGGCCTGGCCCTGGAGACCTCAGGAGCCCTGTCCTCATCAGCCTCAGTTTACCAAACAACCTGCTATTTTCAGACTTGGGATGTTATCCCAAAGTTCGAAATTGCATCTACACCAGACAGATAAGCTCATCACAAGCTAGCTCAGATGGGCGCAAATTAGCCCGCTTTTTCCCAAATAGCAGGATATTTTGGAAACAAGACCAAGATTTCTTGAGATATTTTCTCCACCAAATATCCCGCTAATTGCAACTTGCGGGCTGATGAAGACGCAAATTAACTAGTTAATTTGCGATCGGATAGTTCAAATAGCAGATTATTTGGCAAACTCGAGCTAATGAGGACAGGCCTTTCGGACTGGCCCTGGAGACCTCATGATGAACTCATAATTACAGGCATTCCTGGGCTGTGAATTGGGACTGAATCGAGCCACCTGTTTGCTCTCACATGCATGCACTATACTAATGTACATGTAGCTAAAGGTTGTTTTAGTGCGTAGCATATAGCGCATCTTTCAACACATGCGCAATAAAAATGGGCTTAATTATTTCATGATTCAAGTATGTGGGTTTATCCAACTGCAATATAAGAACAATTGAGGATTAGCTTAAAAAAACTTGGGAAATACATGTACATGTACATGTACGTGTGTGCAAAATCATTTGGCCTAGATGTAGGGGAAATAAAATTTGTTCACTACATAGTAATTTCCCCACCCCACCAAATGATATATATAAAGTTTTTTTTTTTAAATCATAATTTAAGCATACCAAGTGATAATTTCCTTTATCATCTTAATCAAAATCTATGAAATGATTTCTTAATATAGATACATTATCATGTTTTTAATACAAGTAGGGCGCTGCTCCGCGGCGACTACACGGCTCCATTTTGTCTTTTCGTCATTTTTGTTGAATTTTTCGTCATTTTCGTGGTTTTTCTTCAGTTTTTCGTTCTTACGTTGTTTTTATGTGAACTATAATAACAAAGTGACACCAACCATGGCTGGATTTTCGTCTAGTATGCTGAAATTCTTCATTCTAACGACCTTGCTTCTACTCAACCACGCCCTTGCAATTTCGATCCCTGTACAAGAGCAAGGGCTATGTTATGGACCACCATTTCCGGTCACAAATCGGTTCGTCTATGACAGGGACACGTTTATGGCGTTAGCATCAGAAACAGCCTCCAAGGTAAGACCAGATTATGACATTCCTGTAGAAATGAGGAAAAGGAAGCGGGGAAAGAAAGGAGGGGTACGTGCACGGCTCAGGAAAAGAAAATTTAGGCCTGCTCTTCCATCAATTGTGACGGGAAATTGCCGATCTCTGCGTAACAAGCTAGATGAATTGAAGGCATGTGTAAACTACAGATATGAATACCGGGATAGTTGTATGATGTGCTTCAGTGAAACGTGGTTTTCTCCAAGGGATTCTGAAAGTAGCACTGCAATAGAGGGTTTTACTTGTGTTAGAAACGACCGTACATCAGACTCTGGAAAGTCTACGGGAGGAGGAGTGTGTGCTTATGTGAATGAGAGGTGGTGCAATGCTAGTAATATCTCAGTCAAAGCTCATCACTGTTCACAAGATATTGAATTGCTCTGTATTGGTATACGACCACATTACTTACCAAGGGAATTCACTCAATTATATGTTACAGTTGTATACATCCAGCCAAAGGCAGACGTCGATGTAGCTGCGGCCCAGATCCAGAATGTTCTTCAACGAAACGAAACTGCATCTCCTGATTCCGTCCAACTTGTCATGGGGGATTTCAACAGTTGTGATCTTCGCGGCGACATGCCCCATCTGCATCAGTACATCGATGTTTCAACGAGAGGGTCAAGTATTCTAGATAAATGTTATGGAAATGTTCAAGATGGCTACAAAGCTGTAGCTAAGCCTCCACTAGGGAGCTCGGATCACAATATCATCCAGTTGTTACCTCGATATAGGCAAAAGCTGAAGCGATTCGAACCTACAATAAAGAAAGTGAAAACCTGGTCTGAAGAAAGTGCTGAGACTCTGAAGGCTTGCTTCGAATGGACAGACTGGGAAGTGCTCCTTGAAACTACAACTCTTGAAGCAGCTGTAGAGGTAGTGACTGATTATATCAAATTTTGTGAGAACATGATAGTGCCAGAGAAAGCGATCAAAATATATCCAAATAACAAACCATGGGTAGACAAGCAGTGTAAAGTCTTTCTAAATAACAAAGCAGAGGCTTTTAAGAATAATGACCCAGATTCAGTAAAAGCAATAAATAAGAGTTTCAGGAAATACATTGTAAATAGGAAGCGCCAGTACTGTAGTAAGGTAGAAAATAAATTTAAGGAAGGTAATTCCAAAGCAGCTTGGCAAGGCCTGAAACTGATAACTGGTTTTGAAAGTAGAAGGAGGGGTAAAGGTGTAAGCCTCAACGATTATGTATCTGTCTTTGTAAAGGATTTAAATGATTTCTACTGTCGTTTTGATTGCCTTAATAATGTCACTGATAACTTGCAATGTCAGGAATGTACGCAAGAAAGTACACAAGAGAGTACCCCAGTGAATAATAGGATAATTGTAAAAGGTGAAAAGGTCAAACAAGTCTTTGCGTCAATAAGAACTGATAAGGCTACAGGACCAGACGGTGTGTCAGGAAAAACCCTGAAAACATGTTCCCAACAGCTTGTTGATGTGTTTCAGGTACTATTTCAATGGTCGCTAGATACTTCTAGTATTCCTAGTTTCTGGAAATGGGCTACAATCATCCCAGTACCTAAAATTCCAAAACCCAAAGTACTCAACGATTATAGACCAGTAGCCCTCACTCCTATTGTCATGAAATGTTTTGAGAAAATTGTGAGAAACATCTTGGTTGAACAAACAAAAGATATGTTAGATCCCCTCCAGTTTGCTTACCAACCGAACAGGAGTGTTGAGGATGCTATTGGTTACCTGCTACATACAGTTTGTAAACATTTGGAAAGAACTGGTACATATGTTAGGGTGCTCTTTGTAGACTTCTCTTCTGCATTTAATACGATAGTTCCTGGAACCTTGGTGAAAAAACTAAGCAGTGTTGTGAATCCCAAATTATGTCAATGGTTAAGGGATTTCATGACAAACAGGGTGCAACAAGTACGTTTTGGAAATGTTATGTCCCAAGCTAGACGACTTAGCACAGGCACTCCGCAAGGATGTGTGCTCTCTCCCATCCTTTATACCTTGCTTACTAGTGATTTCTCTTGTTCGACTGCTTCATCTTGTCACGTAGTAAAGTATGCAGATGATACTTGTATCATTGGCTTGATCACCAACAACGATGAAGTTGCATATAGGGATACAGTTGATAAGTTTGTTTCTTGGAGCGAAGAGAATTCACTTGTTCTAAATGCCACAAAAACTCATGAAATGATCTTTGACTACAGGAAAAATGGTGGCACAAATAACGTGCCCCTGTACATTGATGGGAAAGCCATACAACAGGTGGCTGAATGCAAATACTTAGGAGTTGTAATTGATAACAAACTGAAGTGGGATAGTAATACCAAGGTAATACTAAGCAAGGGCAACCAGCGTATGTATTTTCTAAGAAAAATGAAAGCATTACATGTGAAAAGTGATACAATGTTCCTGTTCTATCAATGTGTCATACAGTCAGTCATCTGTTTCTGCTGTCTAGCCTGGTTTAACAGCCTTATACCCCATTCACAGTGGTTTTGAAATTTGTAGCGGCGTTGTAGCGGAGCGGCGACACCGCCATAACACCGCTACAAATGCATTCACAGTAGAAAAGTTATCCCGCTGCAGCAGCGGGATAAATATCATGTACCCATTCACGCTGCAGCGGGTGATTTTTATTACCTCCGTAACAAACACGTGTATGCATGGCTCATGACCCGCGAGTGACCCCGATATGACCGGAAATACTTCAGCGCGGGGTTTTCGATTGCTTGAAATTGCGCGCGCTAGCATGTCAAGTTGCTTTTTGTATCCTCGATCATATTACTTTTTAAAAAACTAGCATTTTTATTGCTTCCAGTCAGAATATTTTAATTTTTGAAGTGTGAAATATTTTTATTTGGATAATTATAATATCTACATAATAATAAAATCAATTTAAATCCACTGGTTACTTTATTTCTATTTCACTTTATGTTCCCCATTGCTGGAGAAAAGAGGTCAGTGATAGGTAAGTAAACAAATCACACGTGTTTGTCGCGGTGTTATAGCGGAGAGCCTTCACACTGAGTAAACACCGCGACAGCAGCGGGACTGTCCCGCTGCTGTAGCTAGGCGTGCCTAGCGATAGTTTGTGTCGGCGTTATCGCTAGGCGGTGTTATCCCGCGATAGTTTATAACGGGTCCGAGCCTTCACACTGAAGACAACACCGCGACAGCAGCGGGACAGTCCCGCTGCTGTCGCGGTGTTTGAGGCCACTGTGAATGGGGTACAAGTGGGAAAAACAGAGCAAAGTTGAATAGGATAGTGAAACATGCCAGCAGAGTAATTGGGGTCTCTGTGAAAGAGCTGGAAGATGTTGCAGAAAGGGCATTACTGGCTAAGCTGCAAGTGATTGTAAAGGATTCTAATCACCCTCTGCATAATGAAGTGGTTTTCAATAGATCAGGAAGAATTAGGTTACCTAGAATAAGAACTGATAGGTTCGGCAGGTCCTTTCTCCCAAGTGCAATGAAAGTGTTTAACAACAATTTCTGTAGATGAATGATCCTGTACACCCCCGAGTACGATCCCCTACCCTCTCATTCTATCTCTCTCTCTCTTCTTCTGCTCTCTCTCTCTCTCTCTCTCTATGCTACATATATCTCTTCCTCTCTCTCTCTCTCTCTCTCTCTTCATATCCTGGAAGTACAGGGGGTGAAGATGGGTCGGCTTGTATAAGGTCAAGGGGGAGGGGGTCCTCCCTGCTGTTATGGTTGGGTGGTTGGTAGTTTGTAAGTGACATGTGGACTCATCAATTCAATTTAATTCAACAATATTTTGAATATCTCACACTTCACTTTTCCTCCTTTTCCTTTCCTTTCCTTTCCTTTCTTTCCTCTCTTTCCTTTTCTCCACTTTTCTCCACTTTTCTTTCTTCTTCTTTCTTCTTCTTTCCTTCTTGTCTCTCTTCTAGCCTCTTCTATCTGGCATCAATTTTCTTCTTTTAACTGTACAGTGTATCTACCATCTATATGTACTGTACATGTACTAGCATACTGTTGTATTTGTACTTCTTGGCATGCATAGCAGTGTTTCATAAATGTAACAGTACTAAGCACAGGTGCAATATAAATAATGTCTATTACAAAGCAATGTTTTGAATGAAATTGTATATGCATCATCTCACACTGAACTGTTCCTCTCTTCCACTCTCTCTCTCTCTCTTTCCCTTTCCCTTTCTCCCTTTCTCTCTCTCGTTCTCTCTCTTGTCTTTCCTCTTTGCCATCCAGTATGATGTACTTTTAGTTTATGTCTGCTACCCAAAATAAACAGTTTTTATCTGGAATTTTTAACAATTGATGAATAATTGATTTTAGATCTTTGCTGTGACTTGTTCTATTTATATGTTATATGACATTGATTGTTGTCATGTACATTTTCTGCTATTTATTGTCTGTTGGGAGACAGGGGAGTACAAATAATCAAATAATTCCCCTGGCTCTCAACAGAGAGGTTAAATTATATTACATTGTTATGTTATTTATGTTATTTGTAGTTACTGTCTATGATATGTTAATGTATTGTTATATTTATACAAATGTGAGCTGTAAAACGATTTTTATGCCTTCTTTTATGTTGTGCATGACAATAAAGAAATTCAATTCAATTCAAGTACAAATATGCACATACTATATGGCATGGAGTCTAAAGCCAACTACAGTTGGCTATGATCTGGTCTATTAGTCTTTTATGACATACCCTGGAGCCATTATTAGATTTGGACTTGTGACAATCTTAATTAACTGAAGGATCATGAAGAGTTTAGACTATAACTTTTTCCCAGCCACTGCAGATAGAGGCCATTTGTTCATAATTTAAGTCTCATAGTCTGACTTTATAATACTTGCCATATTTACTGAAAGCCTTGAATGAATAAAAACATCATAAAAACATCATAAACATATTTATGATGGTAAAATGTCCTAACATCGACAAATATATTTGGTTAGCTTTCTGTTGTGTATATTATTTTTGCTGTCCAAAGATTTGCTTCCCCTTTAAATATTGAAATATTGGTTTCAAATATATATTGAAACTTGTCTTGCTATAAATATAGTCATCAAATTTAATATTTTTACATTTCTTTGGAGGGGGGGGGGGGGGGGGGTGAAACATTCCTTCCTCAATTTGTTGTTTCTCATTTATCAATCAACTTTTTAGTTAAGCTTGTGATTTTCAGCAAACATGACATCCATGACAGATCATAATATTTGTGTCACCCACTATAAAAACATCACTCAAATAAATCTGAATGATTGGTACTGAAGTGTACTGCAGTGTTTGTGGGCAAATAACTGATACAAAAGTCAACAAAATCTAGAATGGTTGCCATAGAAACAGGAGCTTTTGTTTGAACGTAATCAACATTTACATTCAGCTGGCATGAATACTTTTTGCTTTTTACCATACAATGTACATGTACATGTACATGTACATAATAATAATAATAAAGACATTTATAATGCGCAACATATCCACCCAGAGGGTGCTCAAGGCGCTTAAAGATGAAGATGAAGACATAAAGGTGAATACAATTTCATCAGATCTAATAATGTCAAAGGTCAATTAGAATGTTATTTGCAAGCTACCCAAAAGCCATTACAATGGGTTGTGAATATCTAGTTCACAGTAGAAAAAATTCAAAGCAATGCCTCCATATTGCAATTTTTTTCAGGATTTCATTTAACCTCAAGAATTTGTTTGTAAAGTAGTCATATCATATTTCAGAAATTACTTCTCCTATTTCCGTAAAGACATGTACTGTACAGTGTATCCTGTATTAAAGGTAGAGATATCTACATTTCATTTTCTGTATCGATGAAATAAATCTACTTTGAAGAATGCATAGATTAGCAAAACAAGGGGGGCACATATGGGGTTTTTGTTATGAAGGAGATTGAATCTACAATACAGTGTACATGTACATGTCAAATTAAAAATACTATGATCATGAAGCGTTACACCTGTGCAAGAAGAGATACGAAGAATTAAAGAACATGAAGGAGGAACAGACAGCGTGAGACAGGAATAGGGTAAATACAAAATTATTATTATTATTATTATTTTCATCTCATGAAGTGTACTTTACCTATTTTGTTCTTCCATCTTTGCTACCAGTTCTTCCTCCGTACTGGCTCGGATAACCTCGATCTTCCCCAGCTTCGCTTCCACTTTCCCACTGCTACAGCTAGTCGCCTCTGGGCTACTAGCCCCACTGGTCAGGCTACTGGTGTCGCCGTCTCCAATGCTACACTGGCTAGTCAACGTCCCAAGGGAATCAACACTTTTTAAAGTCGTGTCCAAGGAGAGAGGGTGTCCAGGGCTGCCCTTGTCGCTTCCTCCAGAACTCTCTCCGCTTTGGCTCTTGGAGCCAGGCGAGTTGTTGAGGCCCGACGGTGACGTCCCGTTTAGTCCGCAGCCATCTCCGCTTCCCCTTCGTCCTCCCCTTCCTTCATTCCTCCCGCTGTCTTTGGGGATCCTGGGTGACTCTTCCTTGGTGACAGGCGATGGTAGTTCCTCGGGGCTGCTAGGAACCGTCACCGAGATGTTGGGAGGGTTGTCGGTGGTGGACGCTGCAGTGGCCATTACCCAACCCTCTATCAGCACCTACTGAATCCTTGACACCCACCGAGAATGAAGCATGGGCTGTTGTCAGATCGGGCAAGGAGTTCTCTGATTCTGTCAGGGGAACAAAGAAAACAAAAGTAAATTATTAGACAATGTACACTCTATTGCTTACTTGCCTTACATGCATTAAAAAATAAATTATTCATCCCCTTTCTTAATTTGATGTTTTTGTTTTGTTTTTTGTAACTCAAGAATAAAAAGTTGACTGGATGAATTAGGGGTTTGATCAAGTACTTTTAGATGTACAGGGTGTAAGCTTTGATATGTCACCTTCTCAATAAACATAATTAAGAACAAACCAATTTGTTCACCTATTTAAAATTGCTAAACTTAGTAAGGGCATGAATAATTTAGCTGTTATCTGTACCTGCTGAAAAAACCTGCACATATAATGGGACAAAACTGCTCTGTTTAAACTTTATTGCCTTCTACATTATTGTCCAGAGCTTTCCTTTAAATGTATAGGAGAATCCTATTGAAATAAATATCCACTGGACCATGCGTTCCAAATGGCTATAAGCAGATTTCAGTAGGTAGGCCTACAGTACATGTACTAACCTACTTTAATAGGCTTGGATTATATTTGTTTACTGAAATTGACATATTTGATAAGCTACATTGTACATGTACCAAGACTGTTGTGCACTTCACTGAATATACACTGTATATAGTTAATAACAGCAGAATTATGCACACCCCCTTGTACATTTTATGGGTTTCGGGGGGTGTTTTTCATAATGGTTGACTGGTTGAATACGTTTTAATGTACAGTACATGTCAGTTTTAATATGCCACATTCCCAAGAAACATACTTGAAAATTAAAAAACTTGGGAAGGTATGAATAATTTAATTGTGAACTGTACATGTTTCATCTTGTCACACTGCATTGTGTGTGTGTGTGTATGTGTGTGTGTATACAGGTATGTATATGTTTGTGTTTGTGTATAAGTTATGTAATTTGGAAATCATGTACATGTTCTATATCTCAATGAGTTGAGCATAAATCCTCCTATTTGTATCACAAAATGCTAATAATATACACATGTATGGGCCTACTCTAGCAAGACAACAAAAGCTCAAATAATAAATGTACATTGTATGTTTTAATCACAGCATAGAGAAGTGATATTCCTTCATATATGAACAAGACAGGGGTGAAATGTTGCCAAGAATTGAAACTGTTCTTCCATGAAAATTTATTTTTATCCAAGCAAACTTTCATAGCTTCCTCTCTCAGTTTCAGCCCATCGTTTTTTTTAAAGGTTATTTAAAGGTATTTATCATTATTTCTTCATTATCCTGTAGGTTAAATGCCTTTGACTGATGGTGAGTTGTTTCCTATTTTTTTAAAGCAAACTTTAAACATACATGTATACAGGTAAGAGAGAGAGGGGGACAAGAGAGAGGGGGACAATGAGAGCTAGGGGGACAAAGAGAGAAAGGGAGAAAAGATAGAAAGGGAGGTATAATAATCAAAAGAATAGCAATAGAGAGAGGACGGGAGAATGAAATTCAAGGAATGTATTGTAAGTACTGTAGGTATGGATGAATGCTGCGAAGCCCGAATGCACTTTATATGTAATAATCTCCACATTGGCTTAGAGCCAAAAGGCACTTGAACTCATCCATTTAACACAGAGGTAATGCCCTTATGGCTCTAAAGACTCAACTAGACAAAATTGTCTGTATGAAGAAAAAAGGGCTTTAACTCAATACTTTAACAGAGGGTTACTACCCTTCTGGCTCCAAAAAGATGATATTTGAATTCAGCCATCAAACAAAACATTTTATCTGGCAATAATCTGATCGCAATAAGGAGAGTTAGATTCAATATCCTGCCTCTATTAAATAACATCTGACCTTTTCAAGACAATATCTTCAATACATATACCTCCAAGAATGTTGCTGAATAGATGTACATGTACATGAACATGTATGTACAGTACATGTATCTCTTGGAGTTGGAATGAATAAATATGATATCTTATCATTCTAATGATGATAGAGATACATGTGGAGGGAGCGTGAAAGATGGAGTAAGAGATATAGATTTAGATGGATATTATGAATAAGATGAACAGAGAGGGGGAGAGAGAGAGGGTGAGGAGACAGAGAGAGGGAGAAAGATATATATAGTTTGAGATCTATGAATCTAAGATACAGAAAGAGGGGAGAAACTTTAGGATAGAAAGGGAGAGAAAGAGAGAGAGAGATGGTTTAAGATCTATGTGAATAAGATGGAGAAGGGAGAGAGAGGAAGGAAGGGATAGGGGAGATGAGAGAGGAGATGAGAGAGGGGAGAAGAGAGAGGAAAAGACAGAGAGAACGGGAGATAGATATATATATTGGGAGAGGATATAGAAAACGATTCAAAGAATCTCATTGAAAAATCATTCAGTATTGAAAACAAAAATGGATGAGGGGATGAAAACAGCAAAGCGTGAAAGTTGAATGCTTTAAAAAAAAAAAAAACTTCCATCAATAATTTCACTGTAATATTAATAATTTTATGCAAATTCTTCATCTTACATGTACATCAATAATACTTTACCTTTTCAAGATAAGTGAAATACATCTTATCAAGAATAGTAATAATAATAATAATAATACCCTATCATTGTGACAATGATGGAGCAGAAAAATTACATGTAATCTTCTAGCAATAATCTCACTGTAATATTAATAATTTGATACAAATTCTTCATCTTACATCAATAATACTTGACCTTTTCAAGATACATGTAATACATCTTATGTTGAATAATAATAATATCCTACCATTCTAACGATGATGGAGCAGACTGTTTTTTGTTTGTGAGCGGAAAAGAAAACCAACCTCAAGCATAGGCCTAGGGTTACCATGGTAACAAACACTGTTGGTTACAATTTCCTGGCATGTGTTAATCACGGTGATTCAAAGAGTGTGTGCGAGTTTCTCATAGCCACCAGCAGGGATAAGGGAAATAACAGATTTAAGGGTACCATAAAACTGTGGCATGTATAAGGAAGTTCTTTTCAAGCCCAAGAACTTTATTCAGGTATGTCATGTACAATGTACATGTACATGTTCATACACAAACAACATCCTTGTGTGTACATTTGAGTATTTGTATAGTTTGAGATCTATGTGAATAAGACAGAGAGATAGAGGGGAGAAAGGGAGAGAAGAAGAGAAGGAGAGGGGGAGGGGGAGGGGAAGAGAGAGAGAGAGATACCAGTAAATCAGTTTGAGCTCTATGTGAATAAGACAGACAGAGAGAGATAGATAGATAGATAGAGGGGAGAAAGGGAGAGAAGAAGAGAAGGAAAGGGGAGGGAAAGAGAGAGAGATACCAGTAATTAGTTTGAGATCTATGTGAATAAGACAGACAGAGAGAGAGAGAGAGAAAGAGAGAGAGAGAGAGATAGAGAGAGAGAGGGAAAGAGAGAGAGAGATAGAGGGGAGAAAGGGAGAAAAAAGGGGGGACAGAGAGAGAGAGGAGAAAGGGAGATAAGGGGAGAAAGGGAGATAAGGGGAGAGAGAGGGAGGGAGAGAGATAACTATTTGAGATCTAAGGGCGTGTTCATGCTTCACTTTTTCTGGCCAGAATCAGGCATCTGTTACGCGTTTAGTTTAAAACACGGTTGCGTCCATGCTTACTTTTGTAGAATCACCGAAAAACGGCGATCACGATCACCGATCGTAAACTCACAAAAAGATGCGTTTACAATTTGTAAACGCGTTTAAATGGGGTCAACGCACTGACCTCTAGTGGGTCTACGTAGCATGCACAGTGAAGGTTTGCGAATCCAGCTGGAAGACCAATTAAGGCCACACAAGGAGAATTGCCTGGATGAGCCAGAGAAGTAAGCATGAACAGTACACCGTGGAACTGCGATCACGATGAGCGTTTACGATGAGCGTTTCAGATCGCTCATTCTACCTTCAAAATCAAGCATGAACGCGCCCTAAGTAGAAGAAGAGAAAAGGGAAAGAGAGAGGGTAGGGGAGACTGGGGAGGTGTGTACATGTACAGTGTCCTTGTCGAAAAGACCTTTGCTGACCCCCACATACTTTTGAAATTATCTATTTTGTGAAATAGCAATATATGCACAAAATGTACCCTCACTTTTACAATAAGCACAATGTAAATGTAACTCTTCCTATTTGTAAAATGTAATACAATAAGCAGGAGAGTCCCTGTTATAAATGAAGATAAGTTTTTTGTTTCGTTTTCCTAGTTGGCATGCATTGTTGTTTTCCTCGCATTTGTAACTCATAATAGATTTGTATTTATGCAGGCGTACACATTTAGCTCTATAAACAATAACATGTAGGCCTAGTGCTCCAAAAGAAGTATAATCTTCAAAAGATACAAGTACAAAGGAATAAACTGTAGTATTTCCTCATTATGACACTGATCAATGTATTTTGTGAATTGAGTAAGGTTTTATTGGGAGAAAAAAATCTTGGTCGCAGCTCTATTTTGACTCAAGTGACAAAATATTAAGGTATCTTGAAACCATGAAAATGATGTACACCTGTACATGTATAGGCTGTTCAGATTTTCAATTACAAATGCGGACGGGCGAGGGGAAACTCAATATTGAGTTTTAAGGGCCTTACAAAACAAGACATAAAGAATCGTCTTACAGCGAAAGGAGCATACAGACTAGAAAACAAAATTGCATAAAAAAACTAATTTAGACGAGGTCAGTTGACAATTTGGCATGACAGCCGGCTAATCATGAGTGCGCGGTCATGCTAATTACTCAGCATATATTCAACATTCGGACTAGGAAAAATTAAATGACTGTTGTATCAGATTCATATGTAGCTAGCTATACAACAAATGTTGAAAGTCTGAACGCACAGATAGACACTACAGTGGAAGATAATATTTGATGGTCAAAAAAGGTGTGTTGTAAAGATCTATCATGAAAACATGTTGTTATACGTTTGTGTGAATAAACCCTGCAAGTACATGTTTGTTCATAATTACTTCTTCCTTATTTTGAAGATGTACATTTACACTTGAGGCTGAGGTCGTGCAGACATGTTGTTATGTAATGTGTGGGAACACACCAATTAAGTACACCGGATGTAAGGTGTTTCTCTCTTTCTGTCTCTCTCTCTATGTCTGTCCCTCTCTCTCTCTCCCTGTCTCTCTCTCTACCTCTCTCTATCTGTCTCCTCTGTCTCTCTCTCTCTCTCCCTCTGTCTCTCTCCTCTCATTAAATGTATGCATGCTTTTAAAGGTAAACTACAGACCCGCATGCACCTTCATTAACCTGCAGTTGTAATCATGTTTGTCCTCTGTCTGTGCGAACACACTCACAGACAGTGCATTCAATGCCGATGCTAATGACTGCTAATTTTTCTACCTTCCTCCCAGCTTTGCCCTATCAATGAACTGCCTTGAACTGATGAGTCGTTCCCACAAATGAACATGTACATGTACGTGAAGTTGTAGACCTACAGTTTGTTCTACTGCATGGGGCAGGAATATTTAGAGGGTAACTCATTACTTGCAAAATTTATGGAAATGTTATGGTAATGTTACATGTACGGCCGCTGGCACGGTACCGTCAGTAAAAATGTTTCCCAGCTCAATCACTGTCAACTCACCACTCAGAGACTGGGACCAAATGTCCGGATTTCGGTTTGGACTCTGAGGAAAATGGATTATTCTGCCATCTTTGGTTTTTAAAACAGCATTGTTTACTGTTATTATTATTATTAAATAAATCGGCGCCTTTAACTGCAACTCAAAGTAAAATTGCGTGAGTTTTCGGAGACGGACCTGGGAGACTGCTCCCGTAGTATGGTGGTGGCAAAAAACAAAAAAACAAAAAATTTAATTTCTAAATTAAAAAAAATAAATATATATATATATATATAAAAAAACATGGCATCCGAATATTCAAGTATTCACCTGTAAGTCTGGGAGTGAACTCGGGTACCTCATTACAGGGTTGTGCACAGCCTTACAATACATGTACGGATGAATAAACATGATAAATGTTGAATAGCCATTCAACACTTCGCACTTCTAAAAATGAAAAGTCTTACTTAAGATAACATGACACAGCTAAAGAAATAAATATCTGAAATGTATTGAAAATGAATTTTTAAGTCATTCAGTACAGATGCCATTTGACCAATTTTTTTAGCCAGTATGTTAGCAGCAACAATCCTACTGTACTGTACATGTACATGTATGTGCAGGTTGTGCATTTTTTTTTTTTTAAACTTGGAATGGAATTCAATACTCCATTGTTGCATAATTGCATCCCACAAGGCCTCAAATGCAACTAAAAACAAACATCCGGTCGCTAAAAAAAAAAAATTGCACTGTATGGACTCTCAGAAATATGAAGGGTTGTACAAGTTTTGTAAATAATTCTAGATAAATTATTTAAATAATGCTATTCTTGAGGAACCCAATTAACTTTTGAAAGTTATCTGGAATATGACTGAAGTGATAATATACAGAGTTCTTGCCTGGAATTCTTGATACAATAATAATAGGGTGTCTGAACGATTTTTCAATTTTCAATTTGGGATCGTTTTTTACCATTTTTGTTGAATATTTAAATAAAAAATGTACCGGTAATCAGAATAATACATTTCAAATTTCAAGACTCACCGATGTTTCTATCAAAAGATACAGCCCCTCAAAAACTCTTCAATAATCATACCATTTTGGTCAGAATCAACAAAAAAGACGTACACGCAGAGTTATGTTGTTTTGTTAAATATAGCCAAACAGCTGCATCGCGCAATATGCAAGCGTGTGCATACGCGGGCAAGCGTACGCATGTTGCTTAGCTGAATGCGCAACTTGAGCGCGTCCACATCCGGGTTTGAGCGCGATCAGCAAGTTCTACCTCCATTGTCTATAACGTGCATTTACTTCCAGGTTTGTTTGCCTAATACACATACGCGGTCCGCGTCCGAATGCATGCATGTGCAGATTTTACGCGTTGTCACCATGGTTTGGACTGAGCGGAGCGCACGCCTCCCTAATAAGCTGATCCAAATTCCAAAAAATGGGGGAAGGGTATTTTCAAACTGTTATTGCTTGTGATCCCTTGGGGCTAGCGAAAAAATAAGCGCATAGATATTTTCCTTGCGTCTAGCCCTACATAAGCCTGAGGGGCTCACTTCAGGAAAGTGGCAAATTTTGGAGCTAGGATACAAACAACATCTCAATCGCTGTTTTGACCAAGATATTTTTAGAATTCCGGGGTGAGCCCCTTTGAGGGAATATGGAGAAAAACCTGCTCTTTCATATGACACCCTATTTATTGAGTTTCCCCTTCAGGATCACGAACAATAAAGGTTTGAATTTCAATTTGTTCATAAAATCATTGACCAATTTTGCATGATCGCGCAATGCACGTAGACTGCATAGGGATGCGTGCAATCTCTAGACAATGGGAAGGATTTTAGCACACAACATCGGGTGCGCGATCAGACACCCTAATAATAAGTCCTAGGCTAAAAGTAGGGCCTACTAAATTTTTCTTGATTATCCTTCCCTTTCATTCCTTTGAAGATCGATGAACAATTTTTGTTTACAGAGTCTGTCCATTTCCCGTGTAATCGTGCCAACCCCACCCGTTCGCTCCCCTCACTACCCCATACGGTACATGTAATTCAGTCTCTGCAGATCTAGAGGCGGTCAGTGGAGCCAGACAAAGTCTCAGTGGAAAAACGATCGATATCAGAGACTGAATCAGTGATTGAATGAAGCTTTCGGTTACAGACGCAGACTAGACTAGATCTACACCTATTCTCTGGCATAATCATTATCATGTACATGTGAATTCGTCTTTTTAATAACCTTATTTCAGTTCATAACACTTAAGATAACATGAGATGGCAGCGAGTTGGTGGGCGTTTAAAAAAAATTGCGATAAGATGGGCCTATTTTCACCGGAAGAGGTACCCCGAGGCCGAGGCCGAGTGGGCACGGTCCGCCGGTTGGAACACGGGTAGACTGTCGCGAGTCTACCCAATTAAAGTCTGCTGCAGGAGAGCACAGGAAATGAATGAGCGAAAGGAAGAAGAAAAATTGAGTAAGACAATAATTATAAGATCTGTATGCTTACCCTGGTTGTAGCAAATATATTCGAGATATCCAGCATCAAATTAATATCAGTTGTCGATTAGAATAGTCAACTAAAAGTTCAATATTTCACCGATCAATTGCGTTGCTCCGTCGGCTCTTTTCACTGATCAGTTAACACATCTACGTAGTAAACATTCTACCAGATGGCTAGTCTTAAAAATGCAAATTATATTATAATTGAAATATTTATAATACCATAAGATTATACAATCACACGTAAACTTTGATAATATATTCCATAAATACAAAATGTATTTTACAATAGAAATCTAAAGTAAATGATTAAATATTTCTTAATGGTACTGGATTTAATGGGAGAAATGCTAGATTAAAGAATGATTTAATCATAATAAAGACTTTTATGTGAGACTAATCCTATTTCCAAAAGTTGTAGGTCGCCATCTACGATTATATGCCATATATTTTCTATATCTACGCGTATCGTAAAGATGATTGAATCAAGATGATTTATTATCAGTCTTTTCTAAAAAGCAAAGTAAAAGAATGTAAAGCTCTTACAAAGTGGAAACGTTTTTTTAGATTTTCAAGATGTACTTTGGGGTTCGTACTGTCAAATTCCATTTCAGTCAACAATAGATATCAACATGAGGTGGTTCCAAATCAAGATTTTAAATAGAATATTATATATGAAGGACAGTTGTGGCTGACAAGAAGTGTACTTTTTGTAGTAGCAATGATGAAACTATCATACATGTTTTTTGCTTTTGTAACTATTCTAGTGAAGTATGGTCGAAGTTAGAGTTCTGGATATTTCGTAATACGGGGGAAAGGATCATACTTACAAATCAAAATAAATTGTTTGGATTTGGGGATAGCAATAATAATGCACTCAACTGTGTTCTGATGGTTGTAAGACAAGAAATATTTTCAGCTAAATTACGAAATCAACTACCATCATTTGATATAATTTTATCAGCTGTAAAACGTTATTATGAAATGGAAAAATATATATACCAAACAAATCTCAGAGAGAATAAATTGAAAAAGAAATGGTTTCACTTAAGAAAATATTTTGAGAATGTTGGAAATGTGCTAACACAAACTTGATCATGTATTTTATGTTTCGTATTTTTTATATATATTTAAAGTACTAATTTTGTCATAAATGTTTGTTTTTATCTGCCACAAAGTTTTCGGCCGTGATGATTTGTATCTGTGTTAAGCCATTGTGTATGGAAAATATTTCTTTAATTATTTGTATATGATATATGGATATACTGTATATGATGGAATTTGTTTTGAAAATAAAGAACCATGTGAAAGGGGGAGGGGAAAAAAAAGAAAAAAAAAAGATGATTTATTAATTTTTAAAAAAATCATTGCAGTCATAAAAACTTACTTGTGACTTATGAGTGTGACTTCTGTACAATAATTTGGATCGAGGGGTAACATACATACAGATAAGTATTAAATTTAACTAACTACAACAATTATAAATGTGCAACATAACTTCAAACTGATTTAGATTACGGTAGATATAATATGAGAGTCTTTGGATGAATGATTAATGGCGGCTGGTATTTCTGTGAAAAACTGTCATTGTAATTAAGGGTAAAATCAATAGGGATTCATTGATGTGTTTCGTGATTCATATTCCAGAAAAAATAACACCCCTAAAGAGCAATATCCATCATTATATACCTCACTTAAGAAATCCAGCCATCTGATTGGTCGAATTGCATTCATAAACTTCAACTGTTCCTGTAAAATTCTCGGTAACCATGCTTAAAACATTTCAATATTTTTAATAACCATGGTTATTAAAAATAGTTGGTCAGCCTCCATGGTTACCCCATAGGTTTACATGTTAAAAAATGGTTTGAGCGATGGAGGATACCGTATGTGTGCGAAGGATTGGTCGGTAATTTCAATACAATTGAATCTCGATCGATCTTACCGACAATTTTATCTTGCATTGTTGACATGAAGACGAAAATAAACTTCCAAAAACAAAAAAACAACATCTGCCGATAGATCTTGATCTAAGTTCGTGCCAATATGCATTGCAAAAGTAAAAGAAGGGTCCGTTTCATGGAGCTTTTGCGAAGCATCCCTCACGCGGAGCCGTTTTCAATCCATTTTAATGTATATATTGGAGAAAACTGCCAAGCATGTTAACGGCGCGCGATAGCCTTGTGGTCTATTGGTTTTCGATACACCTCTTGTTTTACGCAAGAGTTCGAATCCCGTCTTCGACAAAAATGAAAATATATTTTTTATTTTTTATTTTTTAGTCTATTTTTTTTCGGCATATAAAAGTATTAATGACTGCTTTAATATTCGAGAAATAGTTGTTTTCATACGCTCTCGGGAAGGTTACAATTGGGCTATTCCCCTCGGCAAGCCTCGGGCCTAGCACAATTCTAACCTTCCCTTGAGCGTAATAAAACAACTATTTCTCTCAAAGCAGTCATTAATACTATATTATTAACCGTATCAGACATCTGAGCAGGGAAATTTTTAAATGTTATTGCCCTCAAGGTTTGATGGACAAGTGAACAAAATTACAATAAGTTAGTCCGCTCAGAAAAGTCAATGGGATTTTGTGTGTAATTTGGCGGGCAATATAGGTTATACAGTAAACCAATGCGCAAATATTTTAGCCCGCTCAGAAGAGTCAATGGGATTTGTGTGTAATTTGGCGGGCGATATAGGTTATACAGTAATCCAATGGACAAATATTTTAGCCCGCTCAGAAAAGTCAATGGCAAAATGCGTGTTAAACTAGTGAGCAATAATATAGTGCCAGTTGTAATTTACATCGCGCATCAGCTATTGTAATTTACATCGCGCATCGTGTATAAGAAAATGCGCACTTTGCGCGAACTCTTTGTGACGTAACAATCACACCCTAGGCAAACTGTTTGCAGTGTATCGAAAATCTGTCAAACACTGGATGAACAGTGCTGGTTTGACAATGTTTTTGCAACTTCTAATGCTTGGAGACCCTGTGTAGCCTACATAATTTAAAAGTATAAGATAGTAAGAGTTTCTTGTTTGCTCTAGATGTCTGATGTGGTTAATAATAGTAATATTGACTGCCTAATTCAGGGCAATACGACTTGTCATATATCACCCTCACCTTCGGTTCGGGCGATATATGTCGTATTGCCCAGAAGGCAGTCAATATTACTTAAATATTCACAGATTTTTTAAAAAGTTAAAGACATAGTAAGATTTTAGAAGTGTTTAAAACAAAAGAATATTTCCCATTCTCCATGTCCACAGAGAAAAGGGGGAAATAAAAAAGAACAAGCTACCGAATAAGAAATAAAGTAAGTTGCAAATTTTGATATAACCCGCAGTATACGGTGTCCCCCCCCCCCCTTTTCTTCTTTATTTCATTCTCTTCTTGATGGCAATTTGGTAGCTTGTTTTGCTGCCGAGTAAAATAATGGATTTCGATATCTCGGAACATTATTAATATTTTGGAGTCGGACAATCATTTTGTCCACAAGACTTTTTTCTTGTGTTCATTTGTTTTATTTTGTTTGTATTGTTTTGTTTTGTTTTGTTGTGATTTATTTTGCTTTGTTTGTTTTTTTAATTTGTAAGTGTTGGTTTATTTGTTTTAAGAGCTTTCTCGGCAAAGAAAATAAATGAAAATTAAGATCCCAGTACTAGTCACCCCACTTTCGCAAAACAGTTTTCATCATTCCTAATATCTTGTTATCTAGTTAGATGTGACCCATCGAGATTAATAAATGAACCCTTATGGCATATATACAAGCCTATAACCAGTGGATTGAGTTAAGCATGGTAGCAATGTAGCCCGATGATGTATTTTATAATGTTATGTACTTTTTCTTTGGAAAGACGTTGCCCCCAAAAGTGTAGGTCTATAATTCCCGATAATCAAATTTTGGGGATATTTCAGTCATAATTGGGTTTGTCGCGATTATTCCTCCCACCCCCCCCCCCCCTCCCGGTAGGCCGGTACACCCCTTCCCATTTACGATCTGAATTCTAATTAAAAATGGCTTAAGTTCAACCTATCTTGATTAATGAAGTCCATGCACTGATGATTGTCTCGCAGCTTGTATATGACATTATGTCATTAGTCTCCCTTTACGTTGCATAAAATTAGATATGTTTTGTAGGCTTTAACGAATCAAATTTGCTCTTTTCATGAAGTTAACCCCTTTTTTCTTCATTTGCCAAGACGGCTCAAACATGAAGACTATACGGAAGGCACCCTTATCTTCATCCCGTCAACACCAGCAACATTAAAGGTAATACAAAGTTTTGGGAAATTTCGAAAATGATTGGCTGGATAGCGATTCTTTACAATATTGATATATTTAGATCTCCCTGTGGATGTTTTTTAAGCACTAGAACATTTTAGCCCCTAAAACACTTCTGCTTTCGAGAAAAATAAAAATCCAAATTTACCGGTGCTCCCGGTAAATTTTGATAAAATTTCAAATAGCGCTTACGGCCATACAATGGTAGCTGCGACCATGAGAATCTCAGAATATGTAGTTGTGATATATAATTTCTAAACGAGAATAGCCAATCGGTCGATTTTAGTCAAGAAACCACATTGTTTTATGGTTGGTTGGTTCTTCGTTTAGATGGCGCTCTTCAATCTCAAAGATTATTTGCGCCAGTCAATTTCGTGTATAGCTTTGGCGTGGGCTTCGGAAATCAAGCCCACGAGCGACTTTCCTTGGTGAAATGAAATTAATAGTGATATGGTTTTTAAAAAAAAAAAAAAAAAAAAAAAAAAAAGCTGCAATATTAAAATTGCATAAAATGCACATAAGGCGAGATGGGAGTTAGTTACAATTGTTCATGGAAAAACCGCAAATACTTCATTTTATATATTATTACAGGATCGACATAAGTTAAGGGGATCCCTGATAGCTTTAAAAAGCTATCTAAAACGATTAGTATCGTATATGTAACCCAATAATTCACGAGTAAAAATTGGGTTAGACATCAATAATTGTTTCAGATTGGGGTTGTTCAATTTAATCCTTTCTTTTAAGAGACGTCTATCTTTGTCGTATTTTGTACAATAGAAAATAAAATGTTTAATTGTTTCATCTTCTTGACAAACTTCACAAAGACCAGTATCGTGTTGGTTAATTTGAAAAAGGTAATAATTTAAACTACAGTTACGTACTCTTAGTTGTTGTATCAAGCATTCTTCTCTGCGAGATAGGCCTTGTCTATGTATGGGCTTTGAAACGTCGCTATGCAAAGCATATCAAAATCTACCGTGTTCTGCATTGTCCCATTCTGCTTGCCATAATTTGTTATAATGGATCAAACGAGAGGCTGCCAATTCACTTCTTGTATTTGGTATAACTATGTCTATACACCTTTTCATGGCTCCTTTTTTGGCAGCCCGATCTACGATCTCATTGCCCCTAATATCGCAATGTGACGGAATCCATTCAAAAGCAACACAAACATCCTTAAACTGCAAAATATTAATTATGGATAAAATTTCATTTACAATAGCACATCTAATAAAGTATGAATCGATCATTTGTAAAGCTGACAAAGCGTCGCTAAAAATTACCACCGAAGAGGATTCAATAAATGTATTAATCCACTCTAGTGCCATTAGTATGGCCACTAGTTCTGCTCTCATAATACAGACATGGGATAATCTAAAAAATTTCACCACATTATAATGAGACACATAAAATGCGGCTCCTGTCTTTCCATCCTCGAGTTTAGAACCATCTGTATATATATGTAAAAACCCATTCCATGAATTTCCAATGCTATCTAGAACAATCGATTTTATTTCAAATGGAGGCATTTCCTTTTTTTGCACTTTGCCATGGTGTTCGAAAGACACTTGTGGTCGTGCTAACCGCCATTCTGGGATTTTCGGCAATAAGTTGGTTTGCCCTTCCACCACTACTTCGTCTCTAAAGGATCGCAGTTTAAAAGGTCCTTCTCCTATCTTCCATTCTAAGTTATTTAAATCATAGTCATCACCCAATACTTCTTTTGTTGGGTGGTTTAAAGTACTAGACAGTAAATAAACTCGAAAGTTATCATTTAATAACAACCTTCTACGATATCTCAGAGGCAGCTCCCCGGTCAAAACTTGTAAAGCCTCCAAGGACACATTGTGTATTGTGCCTGTAATAATTTTTAAGGCTCTGTATTGGATAGAGTCAAGTTTTTTTGTTAAAGATATACAAGCAGAATCATACATTTCACTCCCATAGTCCAAAATGGATAGGATAAGTCCTTTATAAATCATCATCAAAATCTCATACTTACTTCCCCAGGGGGTGCCGGAGACACAACGTAGCAAGTTTATTCTTTTCTTACATTTATCAATGATAGAATCTATATGGACAGACCAAGTTAATTTGGAGTCAAACCTCACACCAAGGAACTTATACTGCTCGCATATAGGCAGATTATGTCCTTTTATTTGTAGAAGAATATCTTTCTTTTGTTTGTTGGTAAAGACTAATACTGCAGATTTGGTAGGGGAAACGTTTAACTTCCACGTCCAACACCATATCTCAAGCTCATGCAGGGCCTCTTGTAATTTCCTGCGGGCCAGCTCTAAATCCTTATTTGAACACCAGATTGCAATGTCATCAGCATAGCAAGATAATTTAACATCACTTACATTTATCTTGAGATCATTTAACATTAAAGTAAATAATAAAGGACTTAATGAACTTCCTTGCGGGATTCCATTTTCTAACGTGTAGTGGCGAGACATATAGTTATTTATCCTCACATTAGAAATCCTACTCAATAGAAATGCTTTTATAAAAAGTAACATTTTTCCACCAATGCCTAAGATAGATAATTTTCTTAGTAGACCTGTTTTCCATAGCGAATCATATGCTTTTTCTAAATCAAGAAAGACCGCTACGGTATATTTTTTACTTTTCAAGGATATATGTATGTCCGTCTCCAATCTCACTAAGTGATCTTTGACATTCCTATATTTGCGGAAGCCAGATTGAATAGGATTTAATAGTCTGTTTTGTTCTAGAAACCACGTCAGGCGATTTTTTATCATTTTTTCCATAATTTTAGAGAATGTTGATATCAACGAAATCGGCCTATAAGAGGTCACTTGAGTCGGATCTTTTCCGGATTTCAAGATTGGTATTTGAATAACCTCATACCACTGATGTGGAAAAAGTGAGATTTTCCAAATGTCATTATACAAGTTTAATAAATACACGAGTGCCTTGTTCGGCAAATTCTTAATCATAATTAAATAAATATCATCCTTACCGGATGAGGAGTTTTTCATCTCCTTTAAAACATTCCCCATTTCACTCATGTTAAAGTCATCATTGATACAATCATCATCATTTGTTGAAGAATTATTGTACAAGATATTTTCGTTTTCATTTTTAGTTACGGAAAGTGATTCATCAACCGATTTAAAATAGGTTGCCATTGCATTTGCTTTTTCCTCAGATTCTTTCAAGATATTTCCGTCTACAAATAGATTGTGAAAGATGTGCTTGTTCATTGTACTGTCCCGCATTTTTTTACCCTGTTCCCAGACTTTCCCAATGTCTGTAAATCTATTCATTCTACGGCAGTACTCTAACCAATAATCATATTGAGCTCTCCTGATTACCTTCTGAGCGACAGCTTTCTTCTTTAAGTATTTCTTAACATCATTTAGATCATAATACCTTCTTAACCTGTTTTTAAGACGATTTCTCTCTTGCACCGCCTTCTTGCAGGCATTAGGCAATTTTCGCAAACTCATTGGGGAATTAGAATCTGCGGTTCGTGTGCAAAATCGAGAAGATACTATAGTAACAGTTGGATGACCGCTGAGGCCCTGAAATCTAGAACGGGTTTCGGCCAAATCTACGGGCGTTCTCAATGACGCCCCAAATGAATCAAGTGCCTCGATACAAACTATTTCATTCACCTGATAATAATAATAGTATTTAAATAGACAGAATCCAATCTGCATACATTAGTTGTTGCCACACTTAATACATGCAGTTAATTTGCATTCTGACTATTGCGAATTCTAGACAGGTGAATGAAATAATTTGTATTGAGGAACTTCACAAAGACGTATGTATTAAATTTGATTACATTATAAAGATGGCCTGTTCCCTTCCACGCAATACAGTACAGACGGGACTACACGACAAGCACAACTAGTCTCGACCAAGCCACAAAACGGCTTTTTATCAAATTTCAACAATAATTTATTATCAAGTTTTAAAACAATTCATGTTATATCCATATTCATGTTGTTATTGTTCAGAA
Organism: Strongylocentrotus droebachiensis; assembly: GCA_035222895.1. Taxonomy (NCBI): domain Eukaryota; kingdom Metazoa; phylum Echinodermata; class Echinoidea; order Camarodonta; family Strongylocentrotidae; genus Strongylocentrotus; species Strongylocentrotus droebachiensis. Next base: position 660,662 of record JAVYIG010000196.1, on the reverse strand, counting down.
ACAATAATCGGAAGAAACAAAACTCACCGAAGAGTCATTCGTGTCAGGGGCGGATCTAGGGGGTTAGGAGGTTTAAACCCCCCCCCCCCCCCCCCCCTTGGGCTTGCCAAGGTGCTTTCTACCCCCCCCCCCCCCGAAATATTGGTTGGCACTTTTTTCAAATTGAAAACAAATTTTAGTGCTCCCTACCCCCCACTAAGCGAAATATTGGTCGGCGCGATTTTTCAAATGTCAACCCCCCCCCCCCCCCCCCCCCCCGCCCACGCCATAGAAAAGAAGCTAGATCCGCCCGTTAAAATTCGTCATCCTTCGTTATTAGACGACGAAATTCTCATAACCATCTTTGGTACAAGCTCGCTGATTGGCTGTTTATGCACTTGGGGCGTCATTGAGAACGCCCGTAGATTTGGCCAAAACCCGTTCTGGATTTCAGTACCTCAGCGATCACCCTGCTGTTACTATGGTAGCTTCTCGATTTTGCACACGAACCGCAGATTCTCTGTCCGCAATGAGCTTGCGAAATATTCCTAATGTTTGTCGAACTGGCAACAACTAATGTATGCAGTTTGGATTCTGTCTATTGAAATACTATTATCCCTATCAGGTGAAAGAAATATTTGGTATCGAGGCACTTCACTAAGACGTATGCATTAAATTTGGTTACATTACGAAAATTGCCTAATGGCATTGGAAATGCAATACCTCCGTAGAGATACGTACGCATTCACCGAAAAGCGAAACCACGTATTGTATCGAGGACGGTCTGTTTGCGACGGCCGTAAACCCGAGTGCTCTGCTACCGCGAAGGTCTGTAAGTTGCTGAGCGAAAACTCGCTACTGTTCCACCAGGGATTTACTTTTCTTCTCTTGGCAATCTGCACACGCGGAATGCACTTGTTCGACGTTTCCTTGATCACCTTAACAATCACATTGTATCTGCCTTGAATGTTTAGTTCTGCACCAAGATTTTCATATCCTTCTTTTCTCAATGCCTCTTCAATTTCTTCTCTATAATCTTCCCAATTAACCTTTCTAAAAGACCATCTCTGTCCCATATTCTCACCCCCTGGTCTATTGTACACATGTTTAAAATTTAAGCAAACCAGATTATGATCACTGCCAAAATTATTGGATAGTACTTTCCACTCTGTATTACGTGCTAATTCTTTCGATACTAAGGACAAATCCAGATTTGAGTATGTACCATAATATGGGTCTAACCTTGTAGGAGATCCATCATTTAATAAAACCAAATCATTATTTTCTATAAAAGACTCCACAGTTCTACCGTTTGTGTCTAATTTGTTGCTCCCCCATAGAGGATTGTGACTATTAAAGTCGCCTAGAATCAAATACTTCCCCGGCACATTTCTTATCATGTTATTTAGATCTATCAGTTCAATCTTTTTACACGGATTATAATAGTTGAAGATTGAGATAACTCCGTTTTTACAAAAAATATCAACTTTTTGGTATTCGGCGTTCCTGGGTGTATCCATCGCCTGAAAAGTGATGTCGTTTTTTAAATACATCACCAAACCACCTCTTCTGCCGTCCGGCCTGTTTTTACAAACACAAACGTAATTGGGTATAGACAAAACATTAAAATCGTTAAACCAAGTTTCTTGGACGCACATTATATCTGGGTGAATACCTAACAAATTGTTATCAATAAGGGAAGATAAAAAGTTTGCGCCATGCGCCGTCAAGCCTTGTGCGTTCCATTGTACAATCAATAGGTCTGATATGGACTTATTAGTCATATGAGGCGACTTTTTACCATTTCCATGGTAATGTCTACCTTCAAAATTTCTTTGCCTGCTCTAACTACCGCTTCCAAGAAATTATCATCATTACTGGACTGAGGCAACTGTCGTACCACAAACAGAATAAACATAATCAAATCAATAGATGTCATATTTACTGGAGTTTGGGTTGCAGTTTCCTTCTTTGTTTTTCGTACTGGAATTGGGATCTGGGAATGAGATCTGGGTATTGCCCTGTCCCTTTCTTCCTGTCCCTTTCTTTCTCGTACTGTGTGTGCATGGGGTATGGGCCTGAGGGTTCGGATTGGCTCTCTGAGGATTCGGATTGGCTCTCTGAGGATTATTTGGCCTTGATTCTGTGTTATGTTTTTTGGCAGGTTTGTTTAGATTTGCACTACCCATGTCTTTCTGATTATCCATGTCAGTAACGGCATTTTCATGTATCTGTGCACGATGGGCCTTGGCCGCTTGGGCATAAGTGAGGTTTTCCTGTAATTTTATTTTTTGAATTTGCTTCGCCTCTGCATAAAATTTACAACCTTGGTAAGCTGCAGAGTGGTTTTCACCACATCTGAGGCATTTAGGGTTCTCCTTATTAGGGCAATCTTCGAACTCATGTTCTCCCCCGCATCTAACACATCGGATATTGCCTTTACAAGTTTGCCTAATGTGTCCGAATAACTGACATTTATGGCATCGCGGCACAGGAGGGATATAGTCATCCACTTGCTTTACCTCATACAGAAAATGTATGGACTCGGGTAAGTTTTTACCCTTGAAAGTGAGGAGAACGGAAGGGGTTGCTACCATTTCTCCTTTGATCTTCTTCATAAATCTTTTAGCGTTCACTACATTCTGTTCTTTCAAAACTTCCTCTATTTCCTCGTTACTGATTTGGGGATCAATCTTGTGAATAACTCCTTTAGTGGTTGATTGGCTCCCATCGTATCGTGTAACTTTCACATTAATGCCCGCCAACTGGGTTAATTCCAACAGTTTGGGTATTTGGTTTTCACTCTCACATCTCACAATCAACATGTTTCTTTCTTTTACCATATCTTTTACTCTGCCTACAAGATCATGAATTTGTTTTACAACCTTCACGGGGTTGGCTCTGCACACATTCTTATTCTCCAATCCAACAATAACTACTTTACCCTCAGAATGAGTTGGTGTCGAGCGGGAGAATTTGGGTATTTTGTTATTCTTTTCATGTAACACTCCATCACTATTGCTTCTAACCCTTGGCTTAATTAATTTCTTGACCTTAAGAGGGAGCTATACAACATAAATAGTTTATTATTTACATTGCCATAAGGCCTAAAATAAAAACTTGTTGTATTGCCCTTTAGGTGCCAAAACATGGGTCGGTCGGTCGGATTTTTTTTTTTTTTTTTTAAACTTTTTTTTTGTCGCCCTCTTTGGGCCGATATTTTTTCAGTTTTTAATGCTTTAATACATGTGTTTCAGAGTCATCATTCCATTCATATCTTTTTCACCTCATAATAATCGATGGTTTGCAATGTTGTGTTAAGACAACACTCTGTGCTTTCCTGCTGACGAAGTTGGTTTTCAACTACCTGTAAAACTTGCTAGCAATGTGAAGATTGTTTGGAATAATTTGATTTTATGCATTTATATCCTTAGTCAAACAAAATACATATTTTTGTATTCATTAATACAAAAAATTCTAAAAGAACGGTTAAAAAAAAAAAAAAAAAAAAAAAATGCCGACAGTAGATTTTCAGATTTTTTGGTCGGTCGCAAAGGGCAATACAACAAGTTTTTATTTTAGGCCTAACTTTAGACTCGATTTCAACCGCGACAACGAACATTGTAGGATCGCCTATGCTTCCAATATGTTCATTTGAACCAAATTCATGACCCCATACCAAAACTTTGTATTACCTCTAAACTCCCGCAACCCCCCCCCCCCCCCGCACGCTCTCCCCCCCCCCTCTCTCTCTCTCTTTCTCCCTCTCCGTTTTCGTCAATCCTCTTTTTGTCACTCTCTCTTCATATATCTATCTCATTCTCTCATTCTCTCATTCTCTCCTTCTCCCCCCCCCCCCTCTCTCTCTCTCTCTCTCTTCCCCTCGATCACTATGATTTACTTTGCCCTCCAATCTTTCTTTCTTTTTTCTTTCTCTCACCCCCCCCCCCCCCATTCTCTCTTTCTCTCTCCCTTTGATGCCAATCATTCCTACAAAAAGGTGACTGCATTTGAGAGAGCGAAAGAGAGATTGGAGGAAAGGAAAAGATATACAGAATGATAGGTATTACTGCGCTGTGAATATGATTTATATTCAGATCTTATTTTGAGCAATACAAAATATCAAACATTCAACAACAACAAAAGCAAGAAAGGTGTTATCCGTCAGTCACAAATTTAATGAAATTTAATGCAATATTTGTATTTGCCTGTATTGAACATTTACAAACGTTTTCATATCTCGAAGCTTTACCGTTTTGGGCTGTCTCGTATTCTTTGAAAGCCAGACTCGAAATTGTAACATAATAACTTTGTTGTACGCTTCTTTATGCATTTTTTTCTTCATTTTCGATGATAATAATACAATTGAATTAGTCAATTTTATATAGATTGCCATCTTTCAAAAAGTCTTGTAAAACATTTTAGAGCGACAAAACACACACAACTAACAATTCAATATGGTAAAAAGGCTGAAACATATTAAGTAGTATGCAGCCTGATACCGGTGCCTATATACAAATAGTTTCTATCAATATGTTGATTGTGATATAAAGGCTTTACACCTGAAATGTTCGTGTTTTATTTATAGTCACTATCATACACACATATAATGATTGCCTTTATATTATTTTTATATTATCTGAATGGGGTAAAATTGAAATACATGTATCATCGGGTCACTAATGTATAGACCGTACCGAATTAATTTAATAGATTTGCATGTACATGCATGCATGAACATAAAACCAGAAATTCAAGACTAGTATGAACCAGATCAAACCCTCGTATAAATACCCGTAGTTTTTAAAAGATATTTGTTTGTTCCACATTCCACATAAGAAGATTGCCTCATACATTCGATTTAACAAGAGAATGCACATAAAAAAATGATAAAGACATGTAACTTAGAGAAATATTAATATGGTAATTCCGTGACTATTTTTTATATTTATAAACTTCTTGCATTGGTGACAGAAAACTTAATTGTTGTGCAAGTACCTATTATTTTTTGTATTTTATATATCATTTATTTCCAAAACTTTTATTTAAATGTCTGTAATATTCTTTGAAAATTCCGTAACGCTTGGAACTCCCCATCGATCTAAATATCGCCTTTGTCACTTTGACTCTAGAAACGCATCTGGGGAGGAGGGGAGCGGGAGCGGCCTAGAAAAAGCTGCTATACTTTTATGTACACATGTATATAAGGGTGTATATACACCTCCCCATTCATCCTGCCATTCCTACCCTGATTAACCGTTCATTCTGTTTATTTATTATTTTGTTTGTTTGTTTATTTGTCTGTTTGGGCGGGGGGTGGTCTTATAGATTTGATAATATGTATTATACCCCCGCTATCGTGATGATGGGAAACAGTATATAGTAGTAGTAATAATTATATTCCTAGTATAGTAGTAGAAATTGAAGTAGAAGGAGTAGTATAAGTAGTAGTACATGTAGTAGTAGTAGTATTATAGTATAGTAGTAGCAGTAGACTTTATTGGATAACTTGTTTAGTACAAGGTTAATTTGTTTCAAGGTCCATTCTATAAATTAACAATAGGTTGTCAGATACAAATTACTGATAAGATTAGAAGCGTGAAAATATATGCAACATTGTACGTTTTAACACATCATACAGTACTTAACGGTAAAGATAGAAACAAAATAAAACAAAATAAATAGCATACAATTATCAATATCAATTGGAAAAAGAGAAAATAAATACATACAGCTTTTGTTATATAGTGTATCAAAATTACAAATTACAAATTACAAATAACAAATTACAAATTAATATAGAACTTCGTCTTTAAATGGAGCAAGGCTGGAATATATATCACTTAACATGCCCTGATAATAATTCTTTTAATTTTTTTTTATACATGGTACTCGAGTCACCCTGGTGAAGTATTTCTTATAAAAATGGTCGTTGTATTGCACTTAAGAATGATCGAGGAGCTAATATTCAGGTTTTATCATAACACCAACGAACATTTTTCAGACGCCAACTGCAAGTATCCACCAATGATTTTCATTGTTATCTCTTATAATATTTTAACAAGGTATAAAGATATATGTGGCCGTTTGGCGTTTAACAGTTTCATCCCTTGTCGTTCTCGATCTGAGAAAGCAACCAAAATGTAGTCTGTTGTCCTTTGCCCTGATCAAAGAAAGAAAAATCACATTAATTATTTTTCACAAATGTCCAGTAAATCAATCTGAAAGAATTTAGATACAATGATGAAACTGGTATGCTTACACTGTATAACAAAAAATGAGTCTTGCTGCCTTTGTGAAAAATGGTATTTAAAATATAATGCCTGCTCATTTTTTTTTAAAGGATCTATTTTTTGTTTCACTCCACCTTTAATCCATTCTAATCTATTTCATGCACGCATAATCAAAATCATGTCTATTTCATACCAAATAATAACATGTCTTTGATCCAAAACCAATCGCAAGTTTGCAACTGTTTATAAAAGGGGCCCCAGCTATCGACTCTTGAAACGGAATATTCATTAATGAAACGGATAAATAAACGGAAGAATGCACTGAACAACGAAATAACTAAATAAGTACACACCTTCATTTCCACGAGTCCTCGAAGCTCCAGCACGAAGATTTGAAACTTGTCTAGAATCGTCTTACACGTCAGACTAGTATGAATCTTGAGTGCTGGAAGAAAACATATAATTAAATGCAATTATCGTAAAATGTATGATTCACGGTATGATGTGATTCTAGAATTGTTGCTTAGCAAACTCACAAACCACCTGATATTGCCACCTGACATATGAACTTGCAATATCATTTTGTTATTTAAAAAGAAAGAAAAGGAACTATTTCTCTCCAAATATATTTGTTAACTTTTGAGGTACACTATAATAGTGCTATTTTTGTCAAGAAGAGGTAATGATGTGTATTCTCTTGTTTGCTTTTTATTCAAATACGTAAAGGGGCATGATTTTTATTTAAACATTTATTTTGTATTTTGTTTTTATTTTTGTAACGACAGAATGTCTTATTTTAAGCCATGTTATATCTCAACCTAATAATTATCAGCTATGTAATCTTAGTGACGTTGCGCTTCAAGCATTTTGTTTTGTTTATGCACTGTCCCTACTATGTATTATATCTCGATGTAACCCACTGAATTATATTATATTATTTATATTTTATATTATTTTACATGGTGAATAAATAAACAAACAAACAAACAAACTGGTATGGACAATTGTTAATGCAAACATAAATGATATAGTACTGGCATAATCATAAAAGGTATCCCAAAGAGAACCTACCCTACCGTCTGCACCCATGGCCAAACATGGGCAAATTTTCGGGGAATTTCACCTCCTTCTACATTGTAAGTATTATATATGTACATGTACTTGTTAATGTTCATTTGATAACAAGGAGGAAATAAATGTTTAAAAAGACGTCCTATACCTTCTCCTGTAGATTCCATTCGAGATGTGGTGTTGACAGTGTCACCGAACAGACAGTACCTTGGCATCTTAACACCTATTACACCGGCTACACAAGGACCTGAAATCAAGTTTAATAGATAAATTATAAACCTTGTTTACACGGTGACGGATTGTGGTGGATCTAGGATTCTTTGATTCAAAAGAAGATGTAGTGTTAACGATGTCTGCTACGAACATATATCACTTTGGCATTTCAACACCCTATCACAACGGCTTTACAAGGACCTGGTTTCAAAGTATGCTTGAGATATTATAAGCCTTGTTTACACCGTGATGGACAGTATCAATTCCATTTGAGATGTAGTGTTGACAGTGTCTCCGAACAAACAGTACCTTGGCATCTTGACACCTATTACACCGGCTACCAGAGGCGGCGGACCCGGGGGGGCAGGGGGGGCACAGTGCCCCCCCCCCCACTTTTTCAAGTACCCCAAAAGTGCCCCTTTTTCCATAGGAAAAGTGCCCATTTAACTTTGTAAGAAGCGCCCTTTCTACATAAAAAGTGCCCCTATTACTTTGATATGTGCCCCTATTAATTTTTAAAAGTGCCCCCTCCCATTTCCACCTCTGATATGTGCCCCTTTTATTTTGACACGTACCTCTTTTCCCTGACAAGTTCCCAGTTTCCTTTGCAATAAGTGTCTATTTTCCATTCTCATAAGTGCCCTTTTTAATCTCTAGTAGGTGCCCCTTTTCGGGTACGAGAGGCGCCCCTTTTCACTTTTGTTTAGCGCCTCCTTCACCTCTGATAATTGCCCTCTTCAAATCTTAGAGGTGCCCCTTTTACTTTGACAATTGCCCTTTTTCCTTTGTAAGAAGTGCCCCTTTCCCTTTTAATAACTACCTCTTTTTTTACTCGGATAAACACACCTTATATTTTCATATGTGCCCCTTTCCTTTCTAATAAGTGCCCCTTTTCCTTATGATAAGTGCCCCCATTTAACAAAGAGCCCTTCGCCTTTTCATAAATGCCCCTTTTCACCTATGAAAATAGTCCTTTTTCATTCTCCTACTAGTGCCCCTTTTCATGTCTGGTAAATGACCCTATTCAATTCTGAGAGATACTCGTTTTATTTTGACAAGTGCCCCCTTTTCCTCCTGATAAGTGCTCTTGTCATCTCTAATAACACCCTCTTTTATTTTGACACGTGCCCCTTTTCCTTCCTAATAAACGCTCTTTTTCCTTCATAATATCCGCTTTTCATAAAAGCTCCCTTTCAACTCCAATAAATGCCCCTATCAAAATCTGATCGGTGCTCCTTTTCTTTCAACAAATGCAAATTTCCCTTTATTATTAGTGCCCCTTTTTCATTCTCATAAGTGCCTCTTTCATATATGGTGTCTGCCCCTTTTCAGATGCGATAAGTGCCCCTTTTCACCTCTGATACAGTTAACCTTTTAAAAAATGATACGTGCCCCTTTTTCTTTCTTATGAGGAACCTATCCCTTTTTCAGAAATGCCCCTATCAGAATCTGATGGTTGCCTCTTTTCCGTCGACAAATGCCCAATTTCCATTCTCATAAGTGCCTTTTCATCCCTAGTGAGTGCCCCATTTTCACCTCTGATAATAACCCTTTGTACTTTGACACGTGCTCCTTTTATTTTCTAATAAGTGTCTTATCCCTTCGCTAAGTGTCCCCTTTTCCTCTCATCATTAAACGTGCCCCTAATTTCAAGCGGCTAAGAGCAATATCTCCCAAAGCTCACTCGCTACGCTCGCTCACATTTATAGATGTTATAATTATGTTACTTATCAAAGGTCTTTTCAGTTTTACTGTTATGAGAATGTGCTTATTTATAACCCGATGAGAATTGGTTTTTTCCTCTTTATAAGATGTAGTTTTCGCACTGCGACCTCAAAAATCTTATATTTTTCCTCGCTCGCTTTGCTCGCTCGCAAATGATTTTTTTCGGCCATCACACCCAACTGCAAGGTATGATGCTAAAGCAATATTTTATACGATGTATAAAGAGAAACAAATATTGAAATCATCCCCGATAATGTAATCAAATTATAGGGGTATATACCAATGTCAAAAAATTGTATATTTTCGCTTTGAGATTTCCCATCGTAGGTGCCCCTTTTTTTCCAGAAAGTGCCCTTTTTTGTTGGTGCCCCCCCACTTTGGAAGTCGCTCCGCCGCCTCTGCCGGCTACACAAGGACCTGAAATCAAATTATGATTGATATATATATAGTACACTGTAGGATTAGCTTTATATGAAGCACTTTAATATCATATTCTGTGATGAGTGACAATAATTCACAAATCGTGTGTCTTGTGGAAAGTAGGAAAAGTAAGACCAATTTTCGTCCAGTCTTTTTTGGTGGTGGTCATATCTTATAAAGTATCAGATTAAATTTACAAAGTACCACTAGAATTATTTACATTGAAGAAACAAGGGGCTTGTGTTTGCGTATGCCTGAAACAAAAGCGACACATTACCTGAATGTATACCAGCCCGTAGTTTGAGCTGCTCATCGGGGCGATGCCTGATCTTGAACGATGTGACTGCACCGAGAAGCGCGAGGGACATCTGCGCAATCTCACGAGCATGCGCAAAGCCGTTCCTGATCGGCAGTCCCGAAACCACCATGTACGCATCGCCAATAGTCTCGACCTATGTAAAAAATAGTACGATAATATTAATAATAATAATAAACTGGATTTATATAGCGCTTACTACGACACACCATCTCTAAGCGCTTTACAGATATTACTAATCTGGTCATCGGATTCATTCACGCAAAATGTGCACCATCTCCATTTTCTGGGGAGTATTCCTACCATGTGGTCACCGTGAGGGCATATGGCAATTACTAACACATGTTTTCGGCATCTAACCAGGTCCCTATTTCTCCCCTGAGTATGAAGTGGCAAATATAGAGTAATGCCTTGCAAAGGACATCAGTGTCGTGTCAGGGATCGAACCTACAACCTTTGCATTTCAATGTTCAAAGCCCCCAAAGGCCAATTCCTTATCAAACAGAATTGTGAATTTATCGTAAAGTCTATTAGAATGGTGTGAATTCGCAAATCCGGACTAAAAATTATATATATAACGGTTGTTGTTGTTGTTTATTGTTGTAATGGCAGTCAGTCAAGAACTGACTATTATCACCAACGCCTTTCTTTTTAATATTAATTTAATTCTTTCTCTTTTTTCTCTCTTTTTTAAATGTTAAATGTGGATAAGAGTATAAAAATTGAAAATAAAATAGAGGCTTCTCTCTCTTTTCTCCTCCCCCCCCCCCCCCGCCCCTAGAATGAAATGGGGAAAAAAGAAGAAGAAAAAAAATGTAGATTTGTGTATCCTGTAGGTGAACATTAAACAACATACCTTATATACGTCGAAATTTGCGATGATGCTGTCGAAACACGTGTACAAATCATTTAAGAGAGCAACAACCTACAAAGTGGGAAACAACCAGGAAATAAAAAAGATCACATTAATGGACGGCCATTTTGGTAATTGTATAATTTGTGAAAAAAAAATCTTGCAATTTGCAAAAGGATCAAGAACACTTTGTATCTAACGCATAGTTTAAGCTTCTACTACCTTAACATTTAGTAGGCAAGCTTTCGCCCACTCCTGTGTGGACTTTGTCAAGCCAAGTGATTATTCACACACTTTCTTTGTATCCGTTCAAAATACATTTTCACAAGGGTATGTTGACCATGTCATCAGCCTGTTGATGATAAATCACCCTTTTAAGAGCTTTTTCATTAAATTCTTTACTATTCCTGACTTCTGTGACGCGTCATATCACACGTTCAGTGGTGTAACTTATGGCATGTTTTTCTATCTAGCAATTCTATTACATTTCCATAATAAATCTAACCGCAACAAAAAAGACCGAATAAACTCACCTCTAGGGGTGTACTCTGAGAGGACAGGGAGGTGAAACCAACGATATCGCTAAAGAAAATGGTAACATTCTCGTAAGACTCGGGGTCGACAGACTTTCCTTGCTTCAACTGTTCTGCCACAGATCTAAGGTAGATATCAAATCATATTCGTAAAATGCAAATTTAATAGGAAGCGCCATGGATTAAAATTCTTTCGTAATCCTTAAATTTAGGAACAAAACAAAGTCTGAAATATGTTGAATACAGTATTATCTGTCATTTCTGGGAAGTATTTTGAAGATGACAGGTATAAACAGGAAATATCTTGCAAATGTTTTATACCTGGAAAGGAAATTGTTAAAAGTGACAGGTAGTCCTGAAGTACCTTGAACGAGAGAACATTAGTACATTGTCAAGAATCTGGAAACCTCATAATGATGGTAAGTAAACGGGAAGTACCTATTAATTTAAAAGTAGCTCGTTACAGGGGAAGCATCTTATAAAGATGCTAGATATCTAGGGAGGGCATTGTGAAGATGGAACATACTTGTGAGTGTAGAGCATATCTGGAAAGACCCGGGTATAAGTGGCAGGTACCTCTGGAGTATCTTATAAAGATGGCAAATATCTGGAAACTACCTTGTAAAGGTCTTCCCCTACATTTTAAAGTGTAACGTAATCTTGGAAGTACCTCCTATACGGGGGAGGTACTTTCCAAGAACCTTACACAGATGGCTGGTACCTGGCGTGCAGGCGCGCCGGAAGCAGTTTGGGATTGGGGGGGGCAAACATTCCAGGGGGCTCACCTTCCAGGGGCAGTGACGTAATGAGAAAAAACGTTCGGAAGGGGGGGGGGGCAGACGAAAAATCTGCATCACCACCAGTCTTACACGTTACATGCAGGTCCCGCGGAACGTTTTTCAAAGTGGAGTATTAACGATCAGGTAGAGCGTAAATTGGCGTGGAGTCCAGGGCACGAGCCTCGGCAGGGGGTCAAGGGGCTGAGCCCCCGGAAGCTCAGGGGTTTTAGGTATTTAATTACGGTCAGATGAGCATCCAGGGGCCCGCATTAGGGCCCTTGGTGGGGTCCAGGGGGCAGAGCCCCCGGAAGCTCAGGGATTTTGGGTATTTAATTACGGTCAGATGAGCATCCAGGGGCCCGCCTTAGGGCCCTTGGTGGGGTCCAGGGGGCAGAGCCGCCGGAAGCTCAGAGGTTTGGGGTATTTAATTACGGTCGGATGAGCATCCAGGGGCCCTCTTTAAGGCCCTGGGTTGGGTCCAGGGGGCAGAGCCCCCGGAAGCTCAGGGGTTTTAGGTATTTAATTACGGTCAGATGAGCATCCAGGAGCCCGCCTTAGGACCCTTGGTGGGGTTCTCGGGGGCGGAGCCCTCGTAAGCTCTGGGGCTTTAGGCATTTAATAACGGTCAGATGAGCATGTTTTATACCTCATTTGTGACATTGGCAGGTCACTTATTTTTTCTCTCCGTCTTTTTTTCTTTTTCTCTTTAACATACTTTTTCAAAAAGTGAGGGGGGGGGGGTGGCTCGAGCCCAGCCACTTTGCAGACCATGACATAAAGGCTTCTAAATAAACGTATTTTTCGCCAGACTGTTATTCGGGAATTTCTTATTTTCTAACAAACGCATAAAAAGGTATGACTTCCAAAAATTGGAGAAAAAATACCGGAAAATCATGTCATAACAGCAACATTTGTAAATCACTGGTATCGAATAAGAAATACACCACCCCCCCCCCCCCCCATCAGTACGCCAGCGTTCAGGGGCTCATGTCTTCTCATCCCTATAACAAAAAAAACGGACACGCTTTCCCATTCTCGCACAATATGTCCACGATATGCGCGTATCGCTATTATAAAGACCTCCATTGATAAATACCGTATTGGTGGCATGCGCAATGTTTATGAAATTTAATTCCTGTGAACTTTCCTTTTCTTTGAATGGAATTGTATATGTGATTTAATTCAGGTTTTTATTATTGTTATGTTCTTTTGGGTTAGAAATACAAACCAGGTTTACTCCTTTACTGCTTTTTTTTTTTTTTTGAGGGGGGGGGGGGGCGTTTTGGGGGGGCAAAAATGCGTTTTGCCCCCCCCACTTTTTTGATTGGGGGGGCAACTGCCCCCCCTGCCCCCCCACTTCCGGCGCCTATGCCAGTGGCGTGTAGTCTACAAAGGTGTCAAGAATTCGGGAAGCACCTTTTAAAGTTGGAACCTACCTGGGAAGCACCTCATACAGCAGTGTCTCCGATCGTTTCTTCTCTTCCAGGAAGGCTGCCGTCCTTTCTTCGACCAAGGATTCCAGGTTGGTTGCGTAATGCTCCATACGATTCAAAAGGTTGTCCAAAATATTGTTCGATGTTCCTCTAGAAAAAAAAATAACAAGATCGCAACTACTCTCGAAAAATCAACTAAAGGGCAATTTCAATACCTTATTGTGTATCCCATAGAAATCATGTTCAGATTACATAATATTCGCACATTTCAGAATGTGACGTACGTGGCCATTGGGATTGGAATGTAGTTTCGGTCGTGTTAAATGCGATGCCAGTGATTAGTGATCAATGAAAGTATATCAGCATATAAGCGAAACACAGAGATAAACAAAACGTTGTATAAGTTGTCAGATCTTCTCCAAGATGTTTCCAAAGTTTACAATATAACTTAAGATGAACGTATATTCTGAAAGCACAAGGAAGAGGCCGGAGTCAATATTTTCCAAGCACACCCGTGCTTCCCTGCTCACTCCAAAATGTGATTCAAGTCACGACTAGTCACGAACACCTACATAACTAATAACATATAGTTACGAACAGTGTGGGTCCAACCGCTTAGGGAGAAACTGGTTTCGTGGGAGAGGGACCACCAAACTTACAAGGTGGATGTCAGAGAACAAGGCCATAAGGTACAAGATTTAATTCTTTCTATCTTTCTATTTCTTTCTAGTTTTTTTAATGTGGGGACGTGCCCCCTCCCTGCATCTACGCCACTGAGTGCGAACAATGGCGTGATTACACGACTGACAACTGCATTTACTTGTTGATCTTCTTGAGCGCAGTCTGCAAGACACTGACCGTCGGTCGGTCACACGGGTTCTCGGCCCAGCATCGTTTCATCAGGTCCTTGATTACGGGGTCCCATACAGCTTCTGGTACGGATGGACGAAACGGTGGTTGACTGCTGGTCGACTTCAGTATCTCAAGGATTGCTGTGGATGATGGTATCGAAAACAATGTTACTATAGAACTATAGAAATGAATGGAAATCCTGTTTCTTCATAACATCAGTGTTACTGCTATAAATAGTTGCGATTGATCCAAATCAATCGCAAGTTGCAGTCCCCTATCTGTTCCATACATACTAGCGATTGCTTGCAACTGTTTATAAGACGGGCCCATAATAGGGATTTTAAGTGCAATGTAAGGGCATCATTACAGCTTTATCGATGTCATGAAGCTAGGGCCCATTACTTCTTTTTTCCCACTGTCTATCGCAACTGTGACGCTGTTCAATTCTCTGTGGGCGTCGTGCCCTTTCAAAGTACAGGGACGAAACACATTAATTTCGAATATCCCCTCTCCCTTGTTGATAGTGAATTCTTTCTTGTGCTCCCGCCCCCTTAAATCATCCGACTTTTTGTCTCGATCTTGTGATAATATATCTTAAATTGTACGCAGCAGAAAATTGAGGGAAAAGATTTATGTAAAGCCAAAGTGGACTTATCCCTTGCCCCCCCCCCCCTCCCCCCCATGAAGACGCCCCTGCACTTGGCAAGAATAAGTGGATAACTTTACCATTTGTATCCATAACTTTTCTTTCCTCATCGAATGGTCCGCACCGCGTTCCGATCTCGAGCATGATGATACCCAGTGCGTATAAGTCTCCCTCTTTTGACGGTGGACTGGAAGGGTCGCGAAGTCGCTCTGGTGCCTGCCACAAGAGCTCTTAAAACCAAGAAAGAATATGAAACGAGTTTTCAAAGTTAATTTGCAGAAATGTATACTTTGTATTAATCATAATGTTTGTGAAACTCCTTGTGAGTTGGGAAAGCATTTTACCCCTTACTGTTTGACTGACTTAACACAAACTCAACAAATGCCGTCGAACTGTAATTCATCCGGCATACGAAGAGTTAAGCTTTATTCCGTCTGTGATACTGATAGTTTTAACCTCTTGAGTAATGAATTCTCATATTCTCCATGGCCCGAATTCACAAAGGAGGTTTGTCGACAAACCTAGGTTTATGTGCGTCATATGACGCGTTTCGACACGTTTTAACATACCAAGGTTTGTAAAAACGCGTAAAAAACGCGTCATATGACGCACATGAACCTAGGTTTTTCGACAAACCTCCTTTGTAAATTCGGGCCAGTATGTTTAATACAGGAACCACTCATTTTCATTATGCAATGGGTTAACAAAGCATCGTTTTGGGCTTCTTATAATTTCATGCCATCAGAGGTAACAATTTTAGCAAAATGTTCTTGAAATCCGTATTTGACATGTAGGCCATAATCAGTGTGGATTCTTCTTACTGTAATTGTTATCCTCATATTTGTTTGAGTTTCGGAAAGACGGTATGCCGAAGTCGGTAATCTTCAGGACGAATCGGCCATCGACCACACAGTTAGATGATGTCAATCGACCATGGACTCCGATGACGCTATCGTGGATGTAGTTGAGACCCTAAAGAGGAATGATCAAGGGGGAAATGATCTTATATAATCTAAATATTGATTCCTGCAGCAGTAGATTCAAGAAGCACACAGAAGTCGAAGGTGTACACCCGTTATATTTCATCGTAGACCAAACCGTCTTGCATCTCTCAACACTACATCTCATCACATTATCATATCGCTGCTACAGTACAGTAATAAATAATTCCCATCAGTCCAAATCACAACGCATCTTAACTGAAGTCAGTTTATCGAAACCGTCATATTTTGTGGAAATCGCCTTAATTTAGTGTTAACTTAACTTTTTAACATACGTTTTAATGAGAGGTTCCATGAGCATAGAAGAAATGTCAGTTACGCAAAAAACTGCATACATTACGCCGCACAGCACATAACAACACTAGTCTTCAACATATTGTGTGACATCACACCAATCACACCACTTCGCACTTTATTGCACTGCACAACACCTCATCATCAAATGAAGCACCATTGGTCAATAGCACATGATGTAGCACAAAACCTCGCCTCACCGCATCACACCACAACTCACTGGTTTACACAACACTGCATCATAACACACAGTGTCACCACACCAAATGTCCAATACACCTCACCACAGTGTATCACATCAGTCAGCATCATGCTGCACCAAACGACACAATAGACCACTCTGTTATACATGTATTTCGCCTCAAAACATTCCACCACGCCAGTTTATTCCAACAAACAACACCTCACCACACCTCACCACACCACAGCATACCACACCCCAAATCCCCAATACACTAAACCACACTCGGTCATGCCCACAACACCATACCGCACCACACTACATTATTACACATCAACACACCACATCACACCACACCTCAATACACTTCGCTGCAACCTACCCGTCTTACAACGTTTCAACACCGCATCTTACTTGTACACCACTTCACATTATATTACACCTCCCAAACCGCATCACACCAGTTAACACCACACTGTACCACACAGCGCCATACTGGTCTTCACCACACTCTGTCACACGACACGTTTCAACATCGCATCTAACTTCTACACTATTCCACATTATATTACATCTCCCCACACCGCATCACACAAGTTAACACCACACGACACCATCGCACTAAACCCAAACGAATCAAATGTACCACACCGTAACACACTTGTCCCTACCACACTGTGCCACACCACACTACACCACACTACACAATGAAATCAGATGTCATACCACATTACACAACACTGCACTATTTTTATTACATTGCATCCTACAAAATCGCATACCAGTCCGCACCATGTACCACACCATACCACACTTGTCCCTACCACACTGTGCAATAAGACACTTCACCATACTTCAACAAATGAAATCAAATAATGTTACTCACCCTAACTGCATCCATTAGCAGAGATTGTCTAAACATCCAGTCAAGCTTCAGCTGGTCATTCTCCAAGATATCCTTAAAAAAGAAAAGTGAGAAAATAATCCCATGTCTATCATTATTGCGTCACCATTATGCTACGAAAACGGGCTTTCTTTGGGAAATCAAAAAAGGCATTATCTCAGACTGAGGTAAAAAGTTTTTAAAAAAAATAGACTGATAGATCGATAGATAAATAGAAAGATAGATCGAAAGATGGATAGATATCTTATATAAAGTTGTATCCATTTTGGTTAGCATTTTCACTGTGTATCATAATTTTAGGATATTCAAATTTCAGGACAACCATATAATTAGGGAAAAAAGAACTTAACCTAGTTGATTTGCTTATTCAAAAATTTAGAGATGTGGGGAGGAAGTGGATCTAGGGTAAACATGCATGTTTGTCAAAGACTAATGAAAGTAGTCATGCCTAAAATCTGAATTAAGAAAGCATTTTCCTCTAAATATCATATGAATCTTTCATCCTCTTCAAAAAGTAGAACATGAGTGGATAGGCAAGCAAACGGTCTACCTTTTGCCAAATCCCACGAGAGCAGATCTCAATCAGGGATAAAAGTTGGCTAATGTAACTTGAATAAGAGGTAAATGGAGTGCTCCAGGGCAGGCAAATTAATGTTCTTAGTTGAAGACTCGCACAGGGCTGTACTTCGTCATGATAACATTGTCACTATACTTTCATTCTCTTAAAGGGAAAGTCCACCTTGATATTAGGTTAGTTTTAATAGAAGCAGAATAATGAGCATAACAGGTCTGTAAACATTTGAGCAAAAACCGTTTAAGATAAGAAAGTTATGAATTTGTGCAGGTCCAACCAATCAAACACAAATTGGCAACTATGTGACGTATCATGCGAGGTTCCCTCCCATTTGCTCTGTATTGATAAACTTTAAAAATCTATATTTTCCCTTAAATAAAATGTTCAATCATTTTTGCGAATATGTTTTTATTCAACCCCTATATTAAACAAATTTTTTCCGTCATCAATAACTGACAAAATGAAAGTGTATGAACTCGCAGTATACGTCACAGTGTTACCAATTTGTGTTTTAATGATGACATTTCAAAAATTCATAACTTTTGTATATTTTATTAGAACCAACTTTAAAAAGGGTAGGTTTCCCCTTTAAAGAGAAGATTGAATTCTGGTAAAAGTGGGATAAAGTTTGTTCGGATGCTACTCAAATGCCCTCCGTTTCAAAATATGACAAGAAATATCTGAAGCGTTTGGAACAAATCATTATGACACATGTGTGTGGAGTCCCACACATCAATTTCCGGTGTGCAATTTATTAGGTTTTTATCATAACTGAGTCAACTTCCTATGATGTTACCGAAACCTCAGAATATACGCCAATTTGATATGTCTTCATACTATTGATTTACATTCCAAGTTACTTCCAAACATCCTAGACAGTGTTTATTTCCCCACAATTTTACTATATACATGACCAGAATTCAACTTTATCTTTAATACGAATACTAGATAAATGAAAAGAAGACGAGAAGGCATAATTTACTTACTTGAAGACTCCCGCGGGGACAGTACTCGGTCAGAATAGCTTGGTCTGGCGGATCTACGCATGCGCCAACGAAGCGGACAACATTCGTGTGCTCCAGATTTCTCATCTGTAATGTCGTAGGAAAATGTGGACAAAAAATTTGTGAGTGGCGGGAGTGAAAGAGAGAGAGAGAGAGAGAGAGAGAGGGAGGAATAGGCGGGAGAGTAGTGGAGTATATGTGTGCGTTCGTGCCCAATTGCGTGCGTGTATGTGTTGCGTGTTTGTGTGCGTGGGTGTGTGTTATTTATTATTTATTAAAGTTAAACTATGTCTCATCACTTATATTGAGGTGGAGAAAATTAATTTTGAATTTTCGTGTGCAAGTAAAGACAACATAAAGAGAAATTTATCAGCACTACTCGCACGAAGGGTTAAAAATGATGAATTTTAAATTGTTTGTAAAATGTGGCTAAAATATTTACTGTATGGAGAAAGGGATGCTGGATGGAAACTGTATTTTGATTTTTGTTTTGAAACAGTTGGAGGGAGATTTCTGTTTCTATGCAACTTTGACACGTCTAAATTAACATTGAAAATACCACAATTTTATGTAGAAATGATAAAGGCTTGGCAGGATATAAAAGAAAAAGGGGAGGCGAGGAAGAGAGAGAGAAAATTTCGTATGAAAATGGGAAAAGGAAGATGATGTATAGCAGAGAATAAAACTGTTTCACTTACATTTCTGAGTTCCATGAGTACTCTTCTGTTTAAGTCAATTTTGCTTTGGCTTATTCTCTTCACCATAACCATGCGTCCCTGAAAATTGACAGAGATTAATTTTATCATAGAGGTGGCAAGGGTATTGTAAATCAATTTGTCAAAAAGTTCTAACATTATTACAGTGATCAATTTCTAATTATTACGTACTATCAGCCATGGCCAACAGTCAGTTTAATTCGTTAGAATTTCATTTTGACGAATTACATTTTTGAATACCTACATACAACAAATATGGCGAACATATTTCGATCGGTTAACACAAGGGGGGATGTCAGAAAAAACATTAATGACGGACACGATTTAGAAGAGGTGGAATTAGCTAAATGATTGATGAAGCGAATTTGAAGTTGCGTTTTCCCGCCGGTAAGTATGAGAACGCATTCGATTGCTACTCTTCCAATAATTGGTAATTCAAATAGAATAATTTAACTTTGTTAATAAGTAACGATCAATAATAAAGAAATAAAGAAAAATGCATATCATTATTAAATCGAGCTTTAACGGGTTGAATGTATAATTTTGTGTGAGATAACACGAACATACTGATAGAAAGATGGGTATTCTGTCATCTTTTGATGTGCTAAATGTACCGATTTACAAATGTCGTGAGCAAAACATACCTGATTTGACACCTCATGTATTACCAAAAGGACTTTATTAATGTAAACCATGATACTAGATAAATGACTATTTTTATGTATCTAAATTATCATGACTTGGCAACGAATATCATTATCATTGGCTTGACAATATTAATTCTGCTAATTATCATCTCTAAACTATTAATAATTTACGAAAATGTTTGCAAAATTTAATAATAAGCAATTCAGTAATGCATTCACATGTATGCAAGCTTTTTTTTCATGTGCCTTGCAGCCTACCGTTCTGTTTCCTATTAACATTACCTATCAATTTATATATTAACATTATTGATATTGCATGGGACTTACTTTGTACCGAGCAACAGTAGCAAATATTTGGCCGCCATCTTGGATCTCTGCATTCATAGATCTCTATTGAAAATTATATAAAAGGCACGTGAACAATTACGATGAGTGTTATAAACCTGTGAAAATATTAAGTTCATTTAAGGAAAAACTTTAATTTGGTACCCATATATGAATACAAATTTGGTATAATATTTACCCCCCCCAAAAAAAAAAAAAAAAAAAAAATTATTATCAATGAATTAATAAATAAATCACAGTAAACGTAATTCTTTTTGTGAGAATTGCAATGTAACATTTAATTACAGATTTGAATAGATTCAAAGAAAAGAAACATAGAAAACAGAAAGAAATAAATCAAGATAAAAAGAAGAGTAGATACATCTCTATAGACTATTACGCCAAATGAATAATAGACATATAGGGCTACATATTGCGATCTGTTCCTCCTTCCTTTATATTGTCTTTGTTATTTATTTGTTTAAGAACTGCCCACATGTATTTAGGTTAACTGCGTTGTTATTCGCAGGTGTAACATTCTTATTGTTAAATAAAGTCGAATAAAAATACATTGTTAATTGTGTCGATACGATTCATTGTAATATAAATTCCTTGCTGTTTACCATCAATACTGTTGTAGCATATGAATGGCAGACCCTGATCCATTTCTTTGGAGCCTCGTAACCTATACAGTCTTGCGCATTTAAATGATCTATTCTAACCTGCATTCCTCTTACCTGTCCCTGTATATAACCACACATATTTGCCTTTAATACTGTACGTTCTCTCATGTTTAATTATTTCCCCCCTTTTCTTTCTTTTTTTCTTTTGTTTTCCTTTTTTTTTTTTCCTGAACTGGCGGTGGTCAGTACTAAACCGGAACCGCCACCAATGGCTGCAATTCGACGTTCCGTTCATTCACTCACCATTCTTTGTATTATTTTAGCACTTGCACAAGTCACTGCACATGCACCCACGGTGAAACGATTGTTTATATTGAGACTAGTACGAAGTGAAACATTTTACATGCCTAACGTTACATATCAAACAGACTTTATTATTCTACATCATATTCAAATCATTACATGGGCCCATTTCTTAATTATTTTATTTGATAATTGTAGGCCTATATTGAATTTAGTCATATGAATTTTGATTTAGAAATTAACCAAGATGTAACAGAAAATGAGTCAACATACTTTACTACTGACGATTTCAACGCTGCTTTTAATTTAAATAATGATGGCCATAATCAACAGTCCCTTAGTTTGTTGCATATTAATGCTAGAAGCATGAATAAAAACTTCGATTCAATGGATTTATTTTTTTCTTCTATACAACATTTTCCGTTTTCCATAATAGGGATAACGGAAACATGGTTGAATAATAAATCACCTCCTTTATTTAATATTGAAAATTATAAACTAATTAGAGCTGATCGTAATACTGGACGAGGGGGTGGAGTAGCCTTGTACATTCATGATTCCTTAACATTTAAAGAGAGACCTGACTTAAGTGTAGATGGCTCCGAATATATTTTTATTGAAATTATAAATAAACAAGCTAAAAATATACTTGTTGGAGTAATGTATAGACCTCCTCATAGTAATATTGATATGTTTGTAGATAGATTAGAAGAAAGTCTTTCTTTAATATCGCGTGAAAATAAAATCATATATCTTATGGGGGATTATAATATTAATCTTCTACCACCTGCATTGAATAATATTGGACTTAGGTTACTAACTACACTCTCTTCTTATTCCCTCCATCCACATATTAACAAAGCTACCCGAATAACTAGTATAACTGAAACTTTAATAGACAATATATTTTCGAATATTTTTAATGAAAACAGTCAGAATGGAATATTGTATTCTGATATTTCTGATCACCTCCCCATATTTGTTATTTCCCCTACAATTCAGTTACTTAAACATGAGTCCATGAAGTATATATACATTCGGAAAGAAACGGATGCTAATATTCAGAGCTTTCGGGCGGACTTAGCATTAGAATCTTGGGTTGATGTATTTAATTTAGTAGTTGCAAATGATGCTTACGATATATTTTTGAATAAATTAATGTATTATTACAACAAAAATATACCTTTGGTTCGAATTAAGTTAAATAAAAAAAAGGCTAAGAAACCATGGACAACGAGGGGCATTTTACGATCGATTGCGACTCGCAATCGATTATATAAGAAAGCGTTAAGAAGTAAAGATCATATTGATTTAGATAAATATAAAAAATATAGAAATAAGTTAACATCTATTATTCGGCTATCCCGCAAATTATATTACTCAAATAAAATTGCGAGTACTCAAAATAATAATTCTCTTTGGAATATTATCAAAGATATTACGGGTAAGAAAAAACATATTAATACAACCATTAATGTTGATGGACAAGACATTAATAATTTGAATGAATGTGCTAATTATTTTAATGAGTACTTTGTTAATGTAGGTCCCACATTAGCCTCTAAGATAGATGCTGGCAACAATCATTTTTCTCAATATCTTTTAGAACCCTCTGAAAATTCATTATTCTTTACCCCCACAACAATTCATGAGGTAGTTAGTATAGTTCAATCACTGAAATCAAGCAAGTCATCAGGACCAGATGGGTTAAGTATGAATCTCATTAAGCAAATAATACACTTTATTGTTTCTCCATTGGTTCATATATGTAACATTTCTCTCTCTACTGGTTCCTGTCCTAACTTATTAAAAATTGCTAAGGTTATACCGATTCATAAAAAAGATGACCCATCTAAACTTCAAAATTATCGTCCCATATCATTATTATCAAGTATTTCAAAGGTTTTTGAAAAATTGGTATATAAAAGATTGATTTCTTTTTTGAATGAGCACGATATTTTGATTCCTAACCAGTTTGGATTTAGGAAAAATCATTCAACTGATTTTGCTTTAATTAAACTTTGTGATAAAATAATTGAATCTCTCGCAAATAAGAAGCATGTTATAGGTGTTTTTATGGATCTGAGTAAGGCCTTTGATACCATTGATCATACAATCTTACTTCATAAACTAGAACACTATGGTATCAGAGGCCTTGCTCTATCCTGGTTTGAGGACTATCTTAAAAATAGAACACAGTATGTTTATTATCATTATAATAGTTCCTCAAAATTGAACCTTACATGTGGAGTTCCTCAAGGCTCCATCTTAGGCCCGCTCTTATTTTTGATTTATGTAAATGATATAATAAAATCATCAAATATTCTAACTTACATTCTTTTTGCCGACGATACTAATATACTTTACTCACACAAAAATATTGATACACTTGTTGATACTGTAAATCATGATTTGTGTAATATTTCAATATGGTTTAAATGTAATAAATTATCCTTAAATATAAGTAAAACTAATTTTATCCGTTTTAGAACTATTAACTCCCAAGACCAACCACAATGTAATTTGTTTATAGATGGTTTATCCCTGGTAGAAAAACAATCAACGAAATTTTTAGGAGTTATTATTGACTCAAATTTGTCTTGGAACGAACACATTCATAACATAAATGTTTTGATATCCCGGAATATTGGTATTTTGTATAAAATGAAATGTTTGATAAATGATAGATCTTTGTTTATTCTTTATAATACTTTAATTTTACCATATATAACATATTGTAATATTATATGGGCAAACTGTAGTAAAACTAAAATAAACTCAATATTTCTTTTGCAGAAGAGAGCAATTCGTATTTGTACACACTCTAACTATCTTGCAAATTCGAACCCGTTATTTAGTCAATTAAAAACATTAAAGGTTTCTGATATACATACGCTCCAAACTGCCATTTTTATGTATAAGTACACTTCCAAAACTCTTCCAGCATCTTTCTTAAACTTTTATTTATTAAATGTAAACGTACACTCATATTTAACTCGACATGCTCATGATTACCATCTTAATAATCCCAAACTTAGTTTAGCCCTACGATCAATTAGACACCATGGACCAGATACTTGGAATAACTTACCGAACCATATTAAAACTAGGACCTCCCTTTATTCTTTTAAAGCTTATATGAAAGCATATTTGTTAACTCAGTATAGTTTACTAGATCTTACATAGAATTGTTTTTATTTTTATCTAATTTGTTATGTCTTGAATTGTTCTGTCTTTGTCAACAGAAATGGACCCTGCATACATTTTAATATTATCACCCGTAACTGAAACCAACACACAATTAATATCACGGTATTAGTCTCTTTTTGTTCCACCAAGCTAAATTTTTTGCACCTTGCACAAATGCACTTCTCAACACGAAATATTTCACTAAATTTGTTTTGTTATTTTCACTAAAAATTAATTCAGCCATGCTCACTTTTAATCACTTTACTTATATCTTATTTAACATTGAATACAATGCAGTTGCATGGGTTGTTCTTTTATTTAGTTAACTCGGCAGAGGCCACGGTCATGTTCAAGCATTTACGCTTACGACATGTGGTCTCCTGCTTTTTCCTTTTGTAACAGTATGAAACTTTTATTTAAACTAGAAACAAACTTTGTCAAACTTACATGTTATTCATTATATTCATTTGTATGTTTCTTTGTATTGATATGAAAAAGTGGAAATAAAACAAACAAACAAACATGTAAATACATCGATAGACAACGCAAAATAGTGAAAAAGAAGAGAAGATTCATGCTTTAAATCCAACTTTTTGTTTTTAGCAGATCACGAATTTTCGACGTACATTACGTCTTTATCAAGTGATTAGACCGATAGATGACAGACAGACAGATATAGAGATATGTGTAGAAGGATAATTAAAGATGGATGGATAGTTAGACGGACTAATAAATGGGTATAGAGATGGGTAGAGAGATAGTTGAATAGGAATGTACATAAAGTGTTTGTAAAAGCATTTAGATTACCAGTTTAAAAGTTAAACACAGCCTTTAATACAACACAGTAAGATAAAATACTAACAAAATGAGAGAAAAGGTCAAGAGAAGCTTTTCTAGAGCAGGAGATGAAATTTGTGCCTGGGTGTGTGTGTGTTTGGGGGGAGGGGAAAATCGCATTTTTTTACCTTTGAAGACAATGCCCTGGAACCAGATGTTGCCGTGGCG
Organism: Strongylocentrotus droebachiensis; assembly: GCA_035222895.1. Lineage (NCBI taxonomy): Eukaryota > Metazoa > Echinodermata > Echinoidea > Camarodonta > Strongylocentrotidae > Strongylocentrotus > Strongylocentrotus droebachiensis. The sequence goes on along the minus strand of JAVYIG010000196.1, from coordinate 634,844 downwards.
ACCGATTTACCAATCTCCTCGAAGATGAGCTCCTCCCAAGCAACCTTCCATGACATGCTCATGAGCTCTGCATCAAGGCGATGTTTCCTGGACGAGAATCAAAATGTTATTAACAATTATGTTGTTTTGTAAGAAAATAATTGAAACCGGTTTATGCTTCTATGTGAAAATATTGTAAGAAAGAAAGCACTAAACATCACATTTTCCGCATAGTATCTGCCGATTTTAGAATTTCTAATTTAGCGGAGTCTTAAATCACTATGGACTATGAATCCCTAACCCCAACCTTTGACGAAAGAAGAGATAGATGGGAAAAGGGAAAAGCATTGTTCAAACTATTTGTTCATGTTGGAACAAAAAACTCCCTTACTAACGTCTCCAAACACACACACACGCACACACACACATTCCTCACCCTCCTTTCTCAACATTCTAGGTTTTGCTCCCGATGAGTAATCCATTATTAAAGTGCATGTTTCCGATCAAGTAAAGCCTACACACACGCACACGCACACGCACACACACACACATACACACACACACACGCACGCGCGCGCACCCACAAACACCCCCACATTATATTTATACATTCCAAATCTTGAATTAAAAAAAACATAAAAATAAAAAAAAGCTAAGTACATCAAGATTCCGTTTACCATTTTATCAATACGTCTATATATATTTCTAGAATTATTACTAGCAGTAGGAAACGATTCTTTGCTGACACTCTGTTCAGTGATCTTGTATTGGTGATTTTTTTTCCCAAATCACCATCAAAATAAACATGATAAACATATTCAATACCTCGACCTAACAAAACAAAAAATACTCTTATTACTCTTTAAAATATCCTAGAGAATCAAATCATATCAAATCAGAATATGAGGTAAATCAAAATTCCTTGATACGGGCACATCATTACCTGTAAATCACGAAGAGAATGCCCGCAGCCGCCAGGACCACCACCACAGCTACGATGCCAACCAGACCAAGAATAGGGAGCTCATCTGGGTTCAATTCAGAGTGACATTTTGTTGTCCTTATCTTCATAATTATCGTCAATATAATGTGTATATAATTATTGACATAAACACTTTAAAGGGATCCGGTAACTTTGTCTTAGATCCTTTAGAATAATCCTTGATTTAGCTCAAACTGCAATGATAATTATAAACCTTTAGGTCAGTCAGGAACTCCATGACTTTTACAAGCCGATCGCCTGTCTGATTATCAAGAAATTAATGATTGGAATTACAAATTTTGAAAACCGTTCGCTGAACGGTTTTCATAACACTACAGTCTATTGGGAAAAACGAGTATGGTAAAACCGGTCACTCAAAGATTTTCACTTTTTTGAGGCACTTCTTGATCATTTTGAAGCGCGATTTTGTTAGGCCTTCAATATTACACCATATCACAGACACTGGTAACATGTAGGACCGTGTATCTCAGATTTAACATTGTTAAACGATCCCTTTAAGAGCAAATTAGCTATTTTAAAGACAGGTAAGAAGACGTAAATCCTAAAAGCATTGAATTGATTGAATTGAAATAAATTTAAAAGCATTAAATCGAAAAGAGAAGTATAGTCGCATGGAGAGAAAGAAAAGGGAACAACGGGCGAGGTTCTGGGGAAGAAAATTGGCGCTGGGGGGGGGGGGGGGGGGCTAGGGATTGTTCTTGCGTTCCTTTTCTACAAGTGATTTGCTTTGATTCATTTATAATCAATAATCTGTGGTGTTGGGCTTGAAGAACATTGATACAACTAAAAGTAAACATGCACGGCTCAAGGTAAATAACTGAGCGGCATAGGGAAGGGAGGGCGGGGGCTGCTGAGGAGACTTTGGAGTTCTTGCATTAATTTTCTATACGTGCCTCGATTAAATTCATTCATTGAATCAAAAATTACAGAGGATTTAGATATTTGTACCCCATTTGTCGGAGCCGTACCATGGACCAATAATGTAGAATGTAAAGGGTGTCAAGTGAAACTGCTTACTTTTATAAATGCATACTGCTTTTCAGGGTTGATAGATAAAGGAATGTTTGAGTATTGAATATGATAAGAGCCCGGATGAAAAGACTCACTAGATTGGCATAACTCGTTCTCAAAGCCGCATTCAGGGGCATCTTTGGGCGGGCCGAGACCCCCTCCAGGCCAAGCTGGCTTCACCCCCGTCGTCTCAATCTCACCCGTCTCTCCGTAATAGTTCGCAAGGACCTGTCGTATAAAATGGCGGACACCAATTATCAAAGAACATGTTGCTTGATACCTTCAGGGAGATGGGATAGACCCTGGAATTTCGGGGTTCCATGCCAATGTAATCTCAGCCAAAAAAAAAGAAGAAAAGAAAGTGGACGCTCTATATTGTTACAAATTTTCATATTAACCGTCATTAAAATATATTGAAAATATACATCAAATTAAAGAATAATTCATTCTCCAACAACATCAATAAAGATCAAGTTTTGAATTACTATTCTTGAATGGGCACATTCAATTTAACCGTTAGAAGGTTAGATTAAGAAAATATACAATTTTCGTAATGTAATTAAAAATACATAAATCTTTAAGTGTCTCGTAACAAATCATCTAAGACAAACATTAAGACTTGTCCTACCTAACAACACGTAATATATGCAATTCGCATTCTGACTATTGAAATACAATTAGTCGTTACATGTGCATGAAATAATTAGTAACGAGGCACTCAACTATTAAAGATTTGAGCATTCAATTTGGTTGAATTACGAAAATAGCCTACTGCAAAAATATATAGCAAGTAGCCATTCAAATGGTACATGCGCATATGAAAGATATTCTTATTCAATGCAAAAATGAAAACAACAAATGAGGAACAATTAGGAAGACTGAGTTCTGAATGTCATGGTTCTGACAAGCAAGGCCAAGGTTCTTTTCCTTTCCACCAAAGATCATGTACGATTGTGGATACCTCCAATGCTCATCAACATTTGAATGGCCAGATTTGCTATATGCCACATTTTTGCAATTTTCTTTTAGAGACTCCTTTATTGTTAAATGGCTATACTCACTCATTCGGTATGATTCCAATTGCATATCATCTTAAACCAGATTAATTTATGTTTCATCTGATACTAAATATACAATCGAAATTCTCAATTTCAAATAGTGTCTACCTTTTTTGGTTTGCTGAGTATACTAAAAACACTAGCTCAATTATTCCTGTAAAGAGGAATTGCACGTTTAAAGAGATAAATGAAACACAAAAGCGTTTATAGTTTTTTCAAATTATTCTATCTATTTTCTATTTATTTGTAAACGGAATTTGTATGATTCCCTAATCAGGAAGTTTATGTCGTTGTCCATCAGTCTTCAGGCGTTCTAAATTTTATATTTCAAACAGCATGATACATATATAATTATGCTTAAATCCACCAAGAGAATTTTCTCGAAGTATCAATACAACGGTGTTGACTAAAGAAAAAGAACCCTACCTTTTTCTGTAAATTCACCATCTAATTTTAAAAGGAATTACATCCCTTGTTATACATTTATCTTTTATTAGATTGAAATCCCTCTCCCCTTTTATTGTTTAAATCAAGCTCTTCAAATAGGCAACGCCAAACTTTACCTCAAATGTGCCATCTTCAGTATTGGTCATATCCCAAAGTGAGTAGTCACCGCTGCGGTCACCGTTTTCGTTGATCGTTACTGTACCAGATATACCTGCCAGTAACCAAAGTATTTATAAAATATTCTAAGTGCAAATCATGAAAACACGCTGTTAACACATTTTTTAATTAATACAAACTGTTTTAGATAGGGTGCGGTAAACCACCGCAAAATGGCCGCCTCTTATTTTTATTTGTTAACGTGTAAAATGATTGGCAACTGCACGTTCTAAAGATCACTGAGCTTTGTATTATGATACAGAAATGTGAAGCATATTCTACTTTCATTATAATACCAAAAAAACGCCGCGTTTTTATATTTGTAGGTATTTATGTTTTTGTTCAAAGCCAAAAACAGAAACATAAACACAAGGATAACAGATATATATATTTATGTACATAATACAATGGTCATAGTCCAGTTACATATAATATCATGAATATTGTCTCTCCGTTATAATATGTATCTAAATTGAGTCAACTTATTTTGTGACTGTAAGAAGGTATACCTCTTTGGAACAACCTTACTGATACCATAGATAAATTTATAAGGCAATCCACTGTTTATTTAGACTTTGATTATGCATTTGAAGTTGACATAGGCCTATGCAGTTGTCATGACACACGTCTCAAAATGACTCGGTAACATTGAAGGTTGATGGAAAAAACTGCGTTATTTTGGTAACACGCTGTAAACACATTTTTTAATGAATACAATTTTTGTATTAATATTGTGAGGTAAACCATCGCAAAAAGGCCATGTAAATGTAGGAAAACTGCGTATAAAAAACAAAGGTCTTGCGCGTGTTCACTGAGCACTGCGTTTTATGTTTAAAAAATGTGAATCAAATTCCGAATTCATCATGATATTTTTTTTAAACGCCGCGTTTGGGGGGGGGGTGGTATTTATGTCATTATTGATAGCCAAAAACACAAAAATTACACAAGGATAACAAATATATGCACATAATACAATGGGTAACTTGAAAGTCCAGTTACATGTAACATCGTGAATAGTGTCTCTCAACAATAATGTCTATCTAAATCACGCGAAACACTTATTTTGTGAATGTGCGAAGGTATACCTTTTTGGAACAACCTCACTGATGCCCTAGATAAATGTATAAGGCAATCCACTGTTTATTCAGACTTTGATTATGTATTTGGAGTTGACATATGCAGTTACCATGACTTACGCCTTAAAGTGACTCGGTAACATTGTTGATGGTTGATGAAAACAAAATCTGCGTTATTTTTGTATGAAATGTTACTTATTATATTCCTTCTACTGTACTAACCCTCTAACATGCAAAAAATCCTTTAAAAAAAAATCTCAAATCACAAAGAATGTTTACGGTGTTCTTTGAAGGCGTCACAGTGCAACACCCTTTAACAGTTAATTTTCCCAACCATTTTTGAATTTTCCCCACCGTTTTTCCATGAAAATAAGACATAAGACAGGCTTTTAAAATTCTGTAAACACTTAAAATGTCTGGAATGGTATATAGAGCCAATTCATTGCTTTGTGACGATTTCCATTCACCTAAAATGTAATTAAATTGCAATAATATACTTGGGAAAATTAAGGAATAGATCAGATCAGTTTTTCCCAATTGTTATCATAAATAATGGTCTGTTTAGATTATCTTTAATTGTACATCTAGCATTGAAGTCACTACCATTTTCTCTCATCTAAACAATGTTATCAAGTTATTTTGTTAAATAAAACCCTTATCAAATCAAATCAAATCAAATCACCTTGGAATGATCTATCCCACATCTTCCTGGTGATTACATAACCATCCGAGATATTCCCTCCTTCAGCTAGAGTCTCATTAACGGCCAAGCTGTACAGGATCACAGCGTCATGAAAGGCACTCGCAAAGAAATTATTCTGCAACGATTAAGAGTGAGAAATTTTGAGATATAGTTGATGCGCGGTTGTAATATTTGTTATGGTGCTTGTTTGAAAACATGAAAAGCATTTGCCCCAAATTTAGAAATTATTCTGCGACGATAAAGAGCGAGAAGTTAATATTTTTGCACTTTTGCAATATCTTGGAGGTGCTTCCTCGGAAAAAGGAAAAATATATGCGAAGTAACATAGCTTACAGTTCAATTTCAATTCTTTTTCGTTTTTTTTTGTTTTTGTTTGTTAAAAAAACATGGACATATGGACATATATTATCGTATTTACAGTGAAATACAAGAAAACATGAAATAATGTTATGAATTGCACATTTACATGTAGTAGTCCAATAACAACTTCTATGACGGTTTCTGAAAATAAGACTCCACCCTAATAAAAAGAAAATGGAAACAAAAACAAAATACGTCACATCGCAATTTCCGTTTTACCAAATACAAATGGAAGGTAGTTCCAAAGCTTTAGTGACGCACAGAAAGAAAAAACCCAGCTAGATTACAAGACATTTAATCTTTTAGAAGCAACCTTTAAGACACTGCTTGTGATTTGGCTGGATTAAAATATTGCCTTGGTTTTCAATACGTTATGATTACCAGATATTTGAATGCCCATTCCAAATTGTGACGTAGATGAGCTTTTGAAACGTAACCTTCGGCTTTGTGTCCCGTCAGTCAATTTCCAGAAAGCTTCCTTCTCCGGATTTCAGGCTATATAAAGGCCCCGCTAATCTTTTCACTTTGAAAACTTGCAATATCGTATGAAAGGCGGGAAATGAACGAGAGTTCTTTTGATACTAACACACAATAACGGAAATTTTTCGCCCTTTTCCCCTCTTTTTACGAAGGTTAAGGTTGAAGCTAACAGATATGGTACAAGTACGGTTATTAATTTCGGTACTTAAGTACCTACATGCTTACAGGAAACTATCAAAGCCTGTTTATTTGTAATAATGGGAAGGAAAATCAAGGCCATAGTTCGCATGCGACAGAGAATTGACCCATTTTCTTCTTGATTTAAGAATACAATATAATATATATATATATCCATGTAATTTTCTTCAGATTTGTACTCCCTCGTCCCCCCTTTGTCAGAACCATATATAAACTTAGAATAAGCGTGTACTTCACAGCTTTATATATTGTTATTCTTACAGTAGAGGGGAACAATCATTTAAAATTTCATTTTTAACTTGACTTGGTATATAAAATGTATTCCTCCTGATACCCTCATGAATGTACCTTCCTCTCCCTCCTCGCTTCTGTCTGTCCCTTCTATTCCTATGCTCTTTTTCTATCTAGTTTCTTCTTTCCTAATTAACCTAATTTGTATGCATCACTTCATATTTTATGTATTCTTATTTTCATTTTCGAGAAGGCGGTCAGGTCAAGCTTATGCTTAAGACGACCCATTTTTTGTTTCTGTGTACACCATGTCGTTATATTACATCTAAAGTTATGAGATTGTAAATATAAATATTTTGATGTAAATGGAATGAATAAACATCAAAACAAATCAAACTTGGAAACTCAATTTGTTACTATTTTTAGCAGAGTAATAGTTAAAGTTTCCCGAATCAGATCATCTAGTAATTCACTGATTCCATTGACTGATGTTCATTTTGTAAACGAGTGTAGTAGGGAATTTACAAGACAGTCTCACGGGCCCTATGTGGGACTAGTCCCTACACATGATACATACATGGTCTGGATCAGGTCTTGTCCAGTTGTAGTCCCGGATCTCTCGGTGCTCAAGCTCCCTTTGGAACGCTTCGTATTCATCAGTTTGCGGTTTGTACAGACGAAAAATGAGTAGGGATTCGTAGGCCTTCTTCGCGTCATCATCACGACCATCATTCTAGAGACAAAAAAGTTTGATGTAATGATTGAAATAATGACAATGATAGCATAATTATCGTTCTGAACAGGTCATTACACATGAAAGAGGTGTTGAAGTAGAGTGGTTGAACATTTGACTGGAAATGCAAGGGTCGTGGGTTCGATCCTCGACACGGCTCTAATGTCCTTTGGCAAGGCATTAATCTACATTTTGCCACTCCATATCCAGGAGAGAAATGGGGACATGGCAGGATGACGAAAGCCTACGTTCTCAAAACCCTGGCTTACTTGTTACTCCTAGGGTTAAAACAAAGTGGGGGAGCGAACCTTCGCTCATGCTGGGCCTTCATTATGGAATACTCTCCCTCAATGGATCAATAATAGCACCTCTGCTGAAGTGTTAAAAAACAATCTTAAGAAATATCTGCTTAATTTAGCTTATAATTGATTACCATAACCTTTCATGTCTGTACCTTTCCTATTGCACTCTGTATAAAAGTATCATGTACGTATTTCATCTTTTGCACAAACTGCGCCTTGAGCATTTGACTGTCAAGTGGATTAGGCGCCTTATAAATCTTATGTATTATAGGGCACATTTAGGGTTTGGAGCTGGTGTGATCACCACACCATTATTTAGCACAAAATTGGAGCCAGCAACCTTGACAACTTGGCAATTATGACGTCACACGGCCCTACTTAGATATATTTCCTGAAGGTCTTTGCGTTCGTGATCTTTGTTTAATTTCCGACATCTTACTTGTTTCCAGTTATCATCTCCAAACACCAGAGTGTTGCTGAACGGCTCGATGCTGACGAAGGCGTATTCGCCGTCAACGAGTCCGGTGTCGAAAGCGTGTAGCATGGCCTCACGAACCAATTCACCCTGGGCTGATAGGATGATAACTGCCGTCAAAGAAAAAAGAAGGGCATACATCTCATAGGTCAATTAGCCAGTTCCGATATACTATCTGCGCATGGGCACACAAAGATCATTATGAAACTGTAAAAACCAAGATGCCCCGTATTTAAAGATCACGTGGAACGAAGGAAAACTTAGACCTCACAATATCAAACAAAAGGCAGAAGCGTCGGGTTTAAATTTGAACAGAATGCGGGCAATTGGAACGAATGCTGGATAGAATTTGTTCATAAAAGTAATTTAATCGAAAGTAATCATTATGCACCGACGGCACATTGTATGGTACACAGGCAGAAGTATTGATTGAAATTTGATTGATGGCAGCTTCAAAAATTCATATCTGTCATATTTTGTTTAGGTTTTTGCTCAAAATCTCATTGACCTGTTTCTCTCATTTTTCTGCTTTTATTAAAACAATTTTTATTTCAGGATGGACTTCCCATTTAGATTACAATGAATGATCAATTTGCTATATAACACTATTTCCACAGGATAATAAATAGCTAGCAATATTACTATTTCCATCCAATGGCAAACACCGAGGAAGAGTGGCGAGCAAAGAAAATACAACTTTGGAAAGATTGTTTCCGTATATATTTAAAAAAGGAACCAAATTAGGGAGTTTGAGAATTTCCGGAACCATCTCTTTCCATTGGATTGTCTGGTAAATCCGTTAGTTCTTCGCGGGAAAAATTGTTGAATTTTACTCCTAATCCGCGGTACTTTCATTTCCCTTTAGGAACTCTCCTCATATCATCAAGGACATGATTTCGTTGTCAATGAAATCTATTCATCAACTTCATTTCTTATTCATCATGAAATGCCCTGTCAATCAAATGCTGCTTCAGTCTGTTGTGTTCATTCGTGTGCAGGGTTATTTGGTAAACATCTATCGTTTTGCAACGGGATAACATAAATGATTATTAGCGGTTGTCTGCAATTCTAAAGAAACGTGAGAGGTCATTAGCCATCTGATGGATACCACTTTATAAATCCACTTTTCTATTCATCGCTACTTCGACCGTGAACTATGTTTTAATGGGATGGTTTGCAAAAAAACTGCTTAAAAATCCTTCTGACGCGGACAAATTAATTTGCGAATGCGCTTTATCCATCTCATTATTATATTCAGCAGAAATACAATGTCAACCGTGTCAATATAAGATGCTTGTTGGTTTGTTTGCTCGTTTTACTTTTATTATGCATTGAGTAAAACAATAACGAATAGAATTATGAATAGCAAGATAAAATAAACGGCTGGATAACCCAAATTCAGCGGGATCCTAATGATGCCGATGGTCTTCCATAATTGGGACCAGAAGCGGTACAGTAAAACAATACAATATAAATAAACAGACGACTTAGAACGATGGCAAAACATCAATTTCCCACGCAAAATATAGTCAAAAATTAAATGTTCAAGATGGACAGTAGAGAAAAGTAACTAGTATTATAGAAACAGAATTGTGTGAAGTAAACTACACATAATGCAATTTCTGGACATGCTCTACGGTCACTGTGGTTCACGTTATACAACGCTAAACCTCTATCTATAGACAAAAGTTCTTTGACAATAATTTCCCCTGGGCTTAGGAAGGGCAAGATTATATTGACTTCGAAGTGTGTATCTAGTAGCTCTAAAAGAAACATTTTCATTCATATAATTAGGATTCAGGCCATGCAGTATTTTAAAAAACATAATGTGCATGTGTTTAGTTCGCTGTATGGAAAAAGTGTCCCATTTAAGGATATCATGGAATTGTTCATCGGATATAAATGATTGCCGATTTGTATTTAAAACGATTCTCCCCGCTCTTTTCTGGAGTTTCTGTAACTGAGCAAGATATTTATCAGAAGATGGCGACCAAACATTGTCTGCATACCCAAAATACGGGAGAATAGCAGATTGATATATGATTTTTTTTTTTTTCATTGACATGTCTCAACCGACAAAGAAATCTAATAATTTTTCCAATTTTTCACCACATATTTTCAATATTTCAATTCTGTATCGATGATAACCTCTAGGCATTTTTTGTTCTGCATTCGAATTATATCTCTCCCCCGAACTTTTAAAAACTAATTTATCGTGTTTTTTCAGCAAATTGTTTGTTGTTATTAACGAACCCACAGTCTTGCTTTTGTTGATATTCAGTTTATTCTGAGATATCCATGTATCTAATCGAGTTAGTACTTCGTTCAGTAATCATTGTACAACAGATGGATCGGTATGTGAGTAATATAACAAAGTGTCATCGGCATATAGATGTATTTTATATTTTGAAGAATGATGCACATCATAAATGAATATGACGAACAATAATGGGCCCAGTAGAGAGCCCTGAGGTACCCCACCGTTCAATGTTAATGCTTCAGAAACTACATCATAATACAAGTCAATATCTTTCGATCAACCAAATAGCTCCTGAACCACTGAAGCGATTCACATGTGACGCCTAATAGTAAGAGCTTTTTCAAAAGTAAATTAGCATCCACCAAATCGAGGGCTTGTTGTAGATCAACAAAGACTGACCCTGTGTTTAACCAGTCGACAGTCTCTTTGACAAGCGTACACTTTGAATGTTTTTTTCTTTCTGAAACCAGATTGGTGTGCAGATATAATATCGTTTACATTAAGATGTTGAATCAGGTGTTTCCGTACCTTTCTTTCGAGAATCCTTGAGATGCATGACAATAACAAAATGGGCCAATATTTAGCTGGGTTATACTTGTCACCCTGTTGATGTGGATTTTGTTATGTTTAATTTATGATGATTTAGCCTTCGCTGCTATATATCTGTGAATCTTCTTTAAAAAAAAAAAAAAGATGTTTTGAATAAGTTATGCGGATCATCCTTCCAAAAACCATTCACTCACAGTCACTCCATCTTTTAAGGACAGTGCCTTCGAGTTCACGAGCACTTTCATACCTTTTCCTTCACCACAATAATTTCTTTTCAAAGTAACCGCCACGACAAGCCGTTTCACTCTAGCCGCTGTTCATCTAATGAATCTAAGCTACTTTACTCTACTTAAAAACGCAAAGATCATGATGTCATAGAGCATTAATGTCAGCAGCTTCCCGGTTGTGTATCAGACTCCCCAAATCACTGAAAATTAGCGAGACTGTTGATGACTATGAGAGAGAAAACAAGATTTCTCCTCAATATGTTTTATTATGTTTTTTTATTTTTTATTGTAAGCACTTTGAGCGCCATCTTAGTAGATAAGACCAACCTTAATGAATGTGTCGGATTGGGGGGGGGGGGGGGGGAGGGTAGGGGAGCACAACCGGCCAATGAACCCCTTTTGAAAAAAAACATCTGGCAAGTTGTACACTACAAATATTTATCCCCTCTCATTGTGAGTTTCTCCTTTTAAGGTAACCCCAATCTTCTTTACAAAATTCTGGATCCCCCTACTTTATCCACGTCGACATAATTAAAATATTCGTAATTATTTTTTCCAGTTTCATAATTTATAAACTAGCAGCCCTGTGCGATATTTTCTCTCTCTTTCTTTTGTACAAAAACCTCCATTATCAGCTTTCATTTAATGAATTCATCATCCTTTTATCCTCGTCTTCCCATCAAGTATAGGCACGATTAAAAGGAAACCTGTCACAATCGTGATATACACCAATAGTGTCTCTTTCATTAATAGAAAGCAAGCAAGGTTACTAACCAATTGCTTATTCATTTATGATTACCAGCTTTATCAAATTGTAATGCCTGTCGATCTAACCTTCATCACTTTTATAATTGTCAGCTAGTTATGGTGTCCGTGAGAAATGTTTGCGAAAATCATTATGAATTATTGATATAGCATGGTTATAGCGTCAGCCAGTCTAATATACATTATAACGAAACAACGTTCATGTTTTGCGATAATTAAAAGGGTCCAAAGTTACCCTATCGTTGTATAACAAATTATTAAAAATCTTTGTAGAAAATTTAGTAAACTCCTTCTTTTAAAAAGAGGCATATTTTGGATAATTTTGTATACGACATAGATCCAAATACCCAAACTGATCATCAATATTTTACCTAGTTATTTTGACCTTAAGCACCTGTAAGCGTAGAAGCATGAAGGCAAATAATGTTACCCCTGCAAGTAGGACATAATGAAGCCAATATTGACAATGTAATTGATCGGTATATCAGAGATAACAGATAACAGATGTCAGGAGTTGGATTCCTTCACGACGGCGGTACGTTTCTCTACAACATGACACAGAGATAGAAATATGATATTCCAGCCCCGAAATGCGTAACAAAATGCACACTGCAAATACAAAAGCAGAATGCTCTTCAATATCCTGAAAATTGTAAAGGGGATCATTGGTTGACTGAATCTTCTCACATAAAGACTACTGTATGTTTAATAAAAACACAACAAATTTTATCTAGAAAAAAATTGTTACATTGACTATTTACGCCTTATAGAAAAGGTAACTTGTAGGACAGTTAATTATAATTCTGTACTGTATGGTAACAGTAATGACTAGTTATTGCTAGATTCCACGGGGCTTTATAGTTTTTGCCATGGTGATTAACGAGGTGTATTCAGAAAATGGTTATAAAAAGGGGGTGGAATCATTCTAGACCGACGTATGCTTAAAGTATCTGCCCAACCCTCCATGCTGTAAACTCCATTAGAAGTTCTCTTGATTTTTTTTTTCCTAGGGTGGGGAAAAGAGCACTCCGGCTTTCCCATTAGCCGGTTACGCCATCGAAAAGTACCGTGATTAAGTTGTCAACGGCCATGTTATACAGCCATGCCAGTGAATTTATGTGCCCTGATCTAATGCATAATTATGATTAATTTCAGATAGCTGGAGACTGTGGATCGGGAGCTAGCGGATGGGGGGGGGGGGGGGGGAGCTGACGTGAAATGAAATATCATATTATGAGACACTTTAATTTATGACGCATGTTATTCATACGATTGTGCCGGTAAATTGTTAACTTGATTTCTTCAATCGTTAAGAGTTTATTTTACTGTAGAAGCATTGCCGTAATTTGATCTCGCATTATAATTATGAAATATGAATGTAAATGTATTTATTCCTGTTATTTTCTGCAAAATCCAAAACCATCTGTGGATCGGGAGCTAGCGGATGGGGGGGGGGGGGGAGCTGACGGGAAATATTATATTAGGAGACATTTTAATGAAATATCATATTATGAGACATTTTATTTTATGACGCATGTTATTCATACGATTGTGCCGGTAAATTGTTAACTTGATTTCTTCAATCGTTAAGAGTTCATTTTACCGTAGAAGTGTTGCCGTAATTATATCTCGCATTTATAATTATGAAATATGAATGTAAATGTATTTGTTCCTGTAATTTTCTGCAAAATCCAAAACCATCTGTGGATCGGGAGCTAGCGGATGGGGGGGGGGGGGCTGACGAGAAATACTATATTATATTATGAGACATTTTAATTTATGACGCATGTTAAATGTAGGCAATAGGAAATTGAGGGGCACATGCACACTATAAATATTTATCCATATGTATGTACATAGTTTTCTATTGTTAAATGTTATATTGTATTTTCTATCATTTGTATTTTTACTGTCAAAAAAGCCATTGGAAGCAAAATTTCTATGTAATGTTTGCATGCATGGACCAATAAAATAATCTTGAATCTTGAATCTTGAACTTGTTTAGCACAGGGCTTATCTTCCACAAGGTCCATATGGGTATACTGGTATACTGGGGTCTGCAGGTGCACCACTACACCGGGGTTTCCCCTACTCTTTTACGAATATTGCAGTGGGTCCTTAACGTGCAAAGGTGGTGACTCTCCTCTTCACGGGGCCTCCATTTAACGTCCTATCCGAGGGATACGTAAGGAAAATTCATATCAACGCTTGGGAATTTCTAGCAAAGTTTGATATTCCTAAAAACAAGCATTGAAAGAAATCTCATTCTACCCAATGATTAACAGACTCGCGTATCGATAATTACAAAGTTACAACAGTCGATTGATAACACAAAACATAAAAATGCCCATGCCCATCTCGGTGAGAGAGAGAGAGAGAGAGAGAGGGTGAGATGGAGAGAGAAAGCCGAGGGTGGGAGTGAGAGAGAGGTGAGGGAAAGAGACATGCCGACGAGAGATACATAATGAGTGCCAGAATTTCAATTAGAGAAATAGAAAAAGAGAGAGAGGGAGACGGGGAGGGAAAAAATTAAGAGGGTGTGAGAGAGTGAAAGTAATAATAATAATAAAGATGGCGATGGTGATAACAATAATAATGATAATCATAATAACAATGATGATAACAGACGCACATGTAAATACAGAGCGTGGAATGGAGAGAAACATATAGAATAGACATACAAGGAATGAAAAAGAGATTCAGAAAGAGAAAGAGAGAAACGCAATTAATAGCTTCTTGATATATTAGTTTTCGTTGTACTGCATCTGAAAAGAAATGACGAAAGTAAACTATATTATAGAAAATCAAGGATTAAAAAAAAAAAAACTTACTTCTTGACACAGCTGCGGCAGCGTCCAATGCGTCTTTCATCGACCCATAACCTCTGAGATCGAATTCGTGCATGGTGACGTTTTCTTGGGTCTCCATCAACTCTTTCATGGCGATTGCAATGAGGGACGAGTAGCCCGGATACTGCCAGACCAACGCGAATTGACGCCATTTGTATTCCTCGAAAAACGCCACGACAGCTTTCGCAAGCACTCCAGTTTTGAAAGACGTGCGAGTGAGGGTTAGATATCTGTTCTTGTCGTCGAGGACGGCCGATGTCGAGACGCCAGTCACGACGGGGAGGTTCCAATAGGCGGCGAGGTCGGCGATTCCCACAGTTTCGTAGCTGCACGGCGAGCCGAGGATGCCGTCCAGCGGATAGCGACGGTAGAGCTCAGCCGCGATCGCTGGAGCCTCCATGATCGGCCGTCCGCAATCTGGACCGGTCTCGCGAAAGACATACGACATCGAGAAGTTGAGGTAGAGACCTCGCGCCGCCCCGTCGTTCACCTTCTCGAAGGCGATGTCGATGGCGGGGCGCAAATGGATTTCATTAAGATTGTGTGGAGCTCCAGTGAGAAGAAGAGCTAGTAGAATCGCAGTCATTGTTGAACGGCGAAATTAAAACCAGGAAATATGACTTGAAAATTATTTCATTACCAGATGCACTGCACACTGTAACTGCAGACGATAAAATCAAGAAATATCAAAATGGATCAGTGTCACTATATTCTCATATCTCACTTTGTTTGATATGCGCGCGCACGTTGCAACATCACGAACGCCGGTGTCGTGTGCATACACATTAGTCACAACAAGATCGATAGCAGACCGATGACAGACCGAACCAAAATATGACACTATCGGAAAGTGTTTTGGTCGGCTGGGAGACGGTTTAGTGGTGTGACCGGTGTATCACGTTTTGTTGTAGCATTTCGATGAGTTCAGTAGATGATGTAGAAACAGCCAAGTTATTTTGATCAGGGTCGCGCGCCGCCGACGTTGCAGAACGCAATAAACGTGATAAATGCCTTTTCATACCGAGTTCGACCTTGTGTTTGACAAACCTTTCGATTAAATTCTACAAATCCGTCTTCTTTTAAGTAAGAATTGATTTTTTTTTGCACTAAAGGTCTTGCTAGCCTTTAAAGGCGGTTCTTTGGTGGAAGGTAAAAAAATTAATTACAAGATGTTACCGTGAAAGTATCTGTAAAGGTGGTAACTGGAGGTGCGATGGCTCATGGGTAGAGCAGTGATCTCGTAGCCCAGAGCTTCCGGGGTTCAATAAATCAAGTCAGTGTGCTAGTGCCCTTGGTAAGACATTAGTGCTCATTACCAAGTCCCTTGGAGAGTGCTTAAAGCCGTCGGTTCCCCGGTTGCTTCCTTAAAAGCATAGGCCTACTATTGCTTTCTCAGCAGTCAGGTAAAACAATCAACCATCATCAATTTTTTTTAAATATATATTTCTGGGTTGTATAATGGAGGGAAACTTCAAAGATGAAATACCCCTTTTTTTAAACAAATCATTCTGCATTTATTGCAAAATCAAATACAAAACATTCAAACAACACTATTAGTATATATAAGTGATTTACATAAAATGTGACAAAAGAAATACCTGTACACAAACAAATACATATATATCATTGAAAACTTGAAAGTATAGAAGTAAATCAGAGAATCAAGATAGATGCAGAGGCCAACTATGATAAGCAAAGTGACTGCTTGAGTCGATAGCCTCCAAAAAACGCTGTTATAGGAGTATGCAGGAGAATGGAGTACCACGTATAAAGATTTTTTTCAGAGAGTATCTAAATAACAAGAGGAAAAAAAAGAAATTACAAGTGCGTGCATGTGGGCGTGTGCAAGTGAATTAAGTGTTCGAGCAGTTTGAGCATAATAATAATAATGATAATAATAATAAGGTTCAAAAGCTCAAAAGCTTGAACAGTTTCAAAAAGTACAATAGTTAAAATGTATTTCCAAAGTCTGTATTCATGTTCATTTACTAGATACCTCTCACATTCGCATTAGTATTTCTTTGCATGGCGTTAAAAAACACACAGAAAAAACAGGGGAAAAAACCCATTCAGATTAAATTACTGACTGTATAGGGGATATATTTATATATTCTTTTAACTGTGACATACAAAGTGATATCAAATATCTCCAAAACGACCCATTTTATTATTGTGTCAATAGAACATACATTCGCCTTGAACGGGGCATAATTGATATACGTATGCCACACAAACAGTTGAGGGAACAAATTGGAAATAAATTTCCGTTTTATAATATATAATATATATGTGACACGTATGCTAAATTTGTCCGTTGTCACCTTGGGGTGTCTTTGAAATCAAATTTATAAATCGATGCAGCATCAATCGACATTTTGATCTAAAAATGTCTTTAAATTGTGTTCTATTTCTGTTATATTTACTGATTATACACATCGATCGCAATTTCGATCGAAAAAATGTCTATAAATTCTGTTTTTATTACAATAACTGATTACACGTTTGAAAGACGAAGGTCGTATTCTATGCATTAACAATTAACCACCAACTCAGTAAATGTACTGTATACAGCCATATTCTTGACGAAGTACATTGGTACAGAACTTGAAGAAAAAACATATACATGATATGTTGGAGAGAGAGAGAGAGAGAGAGAGTGGAGATAGGGAGAGGATAGGAAACATGAATACATGCAGATAAAAATGGGGAGATAGAGAAAGATATAATATAGAGAGAGGGGAGGGAGGGAGGGAGGGAGAGGGGGAAAGGTGGAGATAGATAGAAAAAACCGACAGAGGGAGAGAGAGAGAGGGATATATTATGTATATATATATAATTATGTGAGGGTGTGCGCGCGTGTTATTGATTGTTTGGGTGTGTGTGTGTGTGTGTGTGTGTGTGCGCGTGTGTGTGTGTGTGTGTGTGTGTGTGTGTGTGTGTGTACTGAGTGTTCAATGCCACCACATATCAGACACACATGTACTATTTTTTGGCGCCGCACATGTGTCGCTATCTTCCTCGGACTATCGCAAAGTTGGCGTCTATAGGGAGATTGAAGATTAGAATAACCAATAAAAGCACGCATTTATATTCCTCTAAAATTACAATTTTGAATAAAATTATGCTTTCTCGACAGTGTGTTTACGAAACGCAATCAGAAAACAGGGAAATACAATTTGGAAATTATTTTACTGAAATGAAACACTGGTAAGCAAAATTTAATTCGTTTCAGTGGACCTGAAGTAATATATACATCACATACAAAACTTTAAAAAACCAAGTACTTGTATTATTTTACTGGTAATAGTAATACCCCCCTCCCCCCCCCAAAAAAAAAAGCACACTGTTATCGTTTTCGTTACCGGGACTGTTTCTTTTTACTTGATTATGTTTCCAGTATCAACACCAGAATACTTATACGCTAGTTATCAAGTAATTTATTGCAGTATGATTTCAACTTCTTTACTCTCACTTCCTTTCCACTTTCTATTCATTTCTTTTCTTCTTTTCTTCTTCTTTTGGTTAGTATATATTAATTGTGTGTTTTATATGACGTATCCAACAAAAGCATAACTATGCTTATAGGAAATATGCCATCTTCCCTGTATTAAAACTTTTGCTATGTCAAAGCAAATCTTGAGCTCTGGTATAGGAACTGTATTTTGAGAGAAAGTTGGTATGATTTATTCTGGATTGTTTATCCTGCAGTAGATTGGTTGTTTGAACCATTGATTTTTTTTTTAAAGCACAAAAACTTACTGGGCATTATCTTCGATAAAAACCACAACTCACATTTGCACATAGTTGGTGTCGGGCCTACTTACCCGATTTCCTTATCTTTCTATACGCTCTTTACTCAGCCATTATACATTTTCTAGCAAAATTGTTTGGCACTTGTCATTTATTTGTAATCTTGAACATTCAGTGTACATTTCGTTGGATTCTGTCAGACTTTATTTTCTATATTTACCAGAAATCAAGATAATCTTAAAATTGTCATTATGTATAAATGCATTACCTTTTTATACGAAAAAGAGATGGAGAAAATATATGTACTTTGACATGAATTGAATTGAATCTGATTGAATATATGCCCCATTTCTTTTCCACCGCACTTACTTCTCTATCGCTAACCCTATTGCACATATCTTTCATAACATGAAAATGTCATTATTCTGCATATAGACTTTTGTGTTATACATTGAATTGAAATGAATTGAATCGAATTGAATATCTGGACGATTTCTTTTCCACAGCACTAACTTTTCTATCTCTAACCGTCTTGGTAACTGCATATATGTTTCATAACATCAACAATGTCAGTTCACCGCATATGGACATTAGTGTTATACCTTGAATTGAATTTAATTGAATCGAATTGAATATCTAGACCATTTCTTTTCCACCGCACTAATTTCTCCATCTCTAACTGTCTTGGTAACTGCATATATCTTTCATAACATCAACAATGTAAGTAGACCGCATATGGATTATTGTGGTATACAGTCACTTCCAATTCATTCCATATTAAAGTGACTCGGTAACATTGTTGAAGGTTGATAACAAAAAACGGTGCAATATTTGTATGAAATATTACTTATTATATTCCTTCTACCGTATAGTACCCTCTAACAGGCAAATAATCCTGAGAAAATTCTCAAACCGCAAAGATATGCATGGTTTTCTTTGAAGGCGACACTCTGCAACACCCTCTAACAGTGATTAACAGTAAATTCTCCCAACAATTTTTGAATTTTCCCAACCGTGTCTCCTTGAAAATAAGACATAAGACAGGCTTTTAAAGATCTGTCAACACTTAAATGTCTGGAATGGTATAAAGAGCCGATTCATTGCTTTGTGACGATTTACATTTACCTGAAATGTAATTAAATTGTAATAATATATATCAGATCGGTTTCCCCAATTGTTATCATTAAATAATGGTCCGTTTTCACTCAAACTTTCAGATTATCTCTAATTGTACATCTAGCAATGAAGTCACTACCTTAGCACCATTTTCTCTCATATAAAAAATGTTACCAAGGCCCTTTAAGGGATACCTTCATTATTTTTTAACAGCATCGATTTTACCAGCGAAATAGTGTGTCTTGTCACTTATTTTGTCAAATACAGTCTGACAGTAAATCGATATCCTCTTAAAATCTCAACCAGCTTAGTTTTCTATCCATGTGAAGGTACCTTACATTCAGTTGGAAATTAAAAAACATTTTAATGCACTACGCCCCCTCCCCGTTCCCCATTTGTCACCATTTCTTCTTATTGATTTTCTGATTATTGAAATTACTGTATTATAAATATAACCCATGCAGTAATGACGGGATTTTTTGGTGCCTTATGACGTAAGTATACCAGGTTTATTCCAAAGACTTTTCGAAATAAGATTTAAAACCTAAAAGTTGCATATGAACCGTTTTGTTTTTGGTGTGATGCACTTCACCATACTACTTTGTATTAAAATGTCAGAATGAATATTTACAGTCAGCAGTCAGATTGTGACATTTATAACACAAGACAAGTTATTACCGATGTAAGATATGATCATAAGTTGATTTTCACAAAATGGCGCCTGGATGGCGCCTGGATGACGTCACGATAATTTTGACTCTCTAAAAAGTCACGCAGTTCTAAGTTAGACTAAGATCTATCATCATGGCAAGTTTCATGATAATGGCTATATTCAGTCTTGAGATATCCTGCGAACAAATTCGAGGAAGAATAATAATAAATAAATAATAAATAGATAATAATAATAAAAATCTTGACGAAATCAAAAGATGATACGTATATTTCATACGTATCACCTAATAATCTTTAATAACAATAATAAGTCCACTCCAAATTTTATTAAGTTAAACCGAAAATGGAAATTCTTTTTGCCCAATTGATCGTGGTTGGATCCGAGCTCACCCTCAATGGTACGACAGGCGACTCTTTACCGACTGAGGCAACTCGCCTTTGCAAAGATGCAGTGTAGCATTTAGTATGAGAGTGCAGCAAGGTATTTTGGTATGCAAATGAGAAGTTTAGTTAAGTAGGTGTAATTTCATCATACTTCATTCATGAAAGAAGATACCCACCTAAAACCATGTTCCCTCGTTAAAACTTTTTCCTCTGGATCCGTCCGCACATGTCACATATATTTCTTCTCTCTGTTTTGCATTTAGAAATTATAACAAATCGAACAGAAATCCAGCTTAACGTGTTTTGTGGCTGGTCGTAGTCCTTTTTAAAACTCAGTTTCGAGAACATTTTGCCGAATGCTATTCTTACTTCTTAAAGCGAGATTGCACTACTTGTACTTGCGCCCTCTATGCCTAAGCGGTACACGTTGATCCCCCATGGTCCCCTTTTTCTGATGTTGATTGAGATTTGAGAGCTGATATGATGAGATAAACACCTGTAGCGACTAATGTTACATTACATTAAATTATAATTCACTGATATACAATGCGTCCCAGAAAAAACGAAACCGAGAATTATCGATGTTTTATCATAACTTAATCACATTTATAATTCATAAATGACACATATTTAGAAAGCTTAGATCCTCCTCTTTCATTTGATGTAACTCATATAATACATATTTCACGCATGAGTGATTAAAATGAATTTGAAGAGAGGAAACCAAAAAGTCATTTGGCGGACGGTATCTGAATTTTGAGGAGAAAATTACATTTCTAGAAAGTTGAATTTCTTTCTGCCCTTTCATATGACACCTCAATCAGGAAAAATGAGCAAGGAATGACAAAGTTCTGTTTGTTTAAAGTAGTGCTTGCATTTCCATAATTTTATCAAACGAATTCGTTGTCACTGGGTGCCTGTCGTAGCAACAAACAGAGTTGACAAAAGACTTAACTCCATTTCGTTGACAATCAGCCGTAGACGAAAGACTTCATGCAATGGGCGATTTTTAATTGATTCACGTACGTGGACAAGAGGAAGCAACAGAACACTTAAAGTGAATGGACGTGTGTGTGTCCTTACACGAGGAGACGGAGTTTAATGTTTGATACGAGAGCTTCGCCGTTTTCTTCCCTAACTTTCAGGCAGGGGTAAGGCCCTTTTACACTTTCACGGATCGCATCACGGATCATCCCGGATCTTAATCCGGGGTGTTCCGGCGTGCGACACCACGATTTCTTCTCGATGCCGGTGTGGATACGTTCCGAACTGGGTGTATACACGGGCAAGTACGGTGTCTCCACGGACAGACAAGGTAGCAACGCGGACCACGCCGGAAACGCATACGGAGCTAACACGGATTTCAAGGAAGAGCACGGAGGCTACTGGGTACTTTTACGGTCCTTACACGGAGGTGTACGTTGTCTATTGGGATATCTCCGGAATGTTGACGGGTGACTTGAGCTTGTAGGGGCTCATTTGATCATTAACCTTCTCGGCAAAATATACGGAATTTCAAACCCGGATGAAACCGGTGTTAATACGGACCTCCCGGTGTCTACACGGACTGTCCCGGATGTATTCGGCGGCTACACGGAGGTACACGGAGGTACACGGTGCCTACAGGGAAGAGGACTGATTGTTTTTCATCCGTGAACTCCGGGATGAAAAATTAAGCAAGCTTAATTTTTTCCCCGGATATGCAGGTACGCCAAGGATCACCCCGGATGCCTCCCCGGTGTATACACGGTAATACCGGAGATAACACGGATGATCCCGGAGCGACGATCCGGGATGATCCGTGATGCGATCCGTGAAAGTGTAAAAGGGCC
This sequence comes from Strongylocentrotus droebachiensis, assembly GCA_035222895.1. Classification (NCBI taxonomy): domain Eukaryota; kingdom Metazoa; phylum Echinodermata; class Echinoidea; order Camarodonta; family Strongylocentrotidae; genus Strongylocentrotus; species Strongylocentrotus droebachiensis. The sequence goes on along the minus strand of JAVYIG010000196.1, from coordinate 612,228 downwards.
TTAAAACCGGCTTCCCGCGCTCATCACTCATATACTTTATTTTCGTGACTGTGCAGAGTTTTCTTCAGACTTTTCGTCTCGTTATTTTTCTGCACGTACATGTACCTCCATTCGTCTATATTGGAGATTGAGTTTTATCTACAATTATTCGACTCCTACATGACCAAGGCATACTGTAGTCTATGATAAACTGTTCTACGGTCAACGTTGCTTCGTTGGAGCTGTTTTAATTGCATCATCTGTAAATCTTCAGCCTCCCAGCATTAACTTGTGCTCGACATCGTCTTGCGATTGCGACTACGTCTACGTCGACCATCGCCTTCGTTAGGGACTTTTAGATTTGCACGTCGACATAGTGGGATGCTACGTGTGACGTCCTTTACGAGTGACGTCCTTTTAAGGCAGTGTGTGACTTCCTTTTATGGCACTGCCAGTGCCTTAAACGGACGTCACACGTAGCAGTCCACTATGTCGACGTGCAGATCTAAAAGTCACTATTGTCTTGCGATTGCGACCAAGTCTACGTCGACCATCGTCTTCAGAAGCTTCGCGATCATCGACCACTGTTAACGACTACATGTATTGAGCATGAAACGTCATGTTTCGAGACTGGTATAGAGTGGTAAACATAAATGCTAGTTACCAAGTTTAGTCTCATTTACATAAATTTGCCTATACCAGTTACCAATGTTTGATGATCATCAGTGCTTACCAAGAACCATTTTTAGTGCTTTAGTGATATTTTCGTTGCCTGTCACTGTTGAGGTAGACCAAGGAGGGTTTTGATTTTTCAGTAATTATTGTTATACTTATGTGCAATTATAGAAATAATCAGATTTAATCATTATCAACTTGTTTTAATGTGATCATTTATTATGTGTTTTATCGTCTGGGGGATTCTGCTTTTTAGTAGTATAATTTAAAATAGAATTATGTGGAGTTACTAGATAACACGTAATTATACACCCACGTAATTTCTAAATTGGTGATCCCGACGTGATCCCCCTGATATAATGAACATTAAGTAAGCTTACATTATTTTTTGCTTATTATTATGCCATCAGATAATCATTTTTTTTGGTGATAAAATTATTGAATTTCATTTTTTTGAACAGTGAACGTGGGGCGGCGTCGATCACCGATACAAATACTACCGGGGAGCGCCCTCCGCTGGATCACGAGCAGGCGGGGGCTAGCCCCTCTCGTTGTACAGATCCTACATACTCTACCTGACTGGTTCAATTGAAATTGTGAAGCCCACCGAGAGACAGACAGCTGGCTTCATTATTGGTTCATTCCTCCCATGTAGGATTGTTGGTTTTACTCAACGCATGAACTAATGCCTCGGACACAAATGCCATTAAGAACTGCTACGAACGCCGTACGAACGATTTTCAGACAATGGACATTCGGGAAGACAATGGAAAAACGGGGAGATTCGTACGAAATTATCGTTCGTACGAACCTTTGTGACCGTAGCATTACTTGTTCGTTATTTCACAGTGAGACTTCTATCGACAACGACACGATTTGATTCTTCAGCTTCTTAATATCGATGTTTCCCGCTTTGTTCTAATCCTTTTGGGATGACACTTGGCTTCAAATAGTAGACTTTCGAAGAGATTTGGTAAGTCTGTCTTTCAACTTTATCATAGCCCATGAATGAGTGTTGCCATCGATCAATATTGTAGTGTAATAATTATAAAGGAACGTCTAATGTGGTATCATGAACATGTATATATATATATATATTCATTTTTTAAATATTTCAATGGTGTTTTATTGATACGACATATTGAGATGGGTCTGTAATTCTTTAAAAAAGAAAAAATTATCCTTGTTTGGTTTGAATATATTGTGATAACCATTTGTGTTTTACCAGCAGACAGTTCTGATTTACAAAAGCATAATTTAAGGCCGATAGTAAGGGAGCAGAAACAGTTTCACGGAATCTGACAAAGAATTCCTTTGTCAGGCCATCGTTACCTGGCAGGGGCGTCAATACTTTTTAAAATGTGGGGGGGGGGGCACAATTGGGTAAAATATGAAGTGGCGCTATTAAACGCGTCTCGTTTCGCGCTTACATGGACAGGGGTGTCTCAGAAATTGAAAGAAAATTGAATTTTCAAACTCATTCGGGGCGATTTGGTGCATACTTTCTAATAATATTTGAATGAAAATCATTGACTAGATTCCAATGGATTTTTTTCCTGAAAGGGGTATAGCTTATGTCACTATTAAAAAGACTCGGAGACACATATTTGCTATACAACTACATGCTTTATTATCGTAATAATTATGTGAATTATTCCATGGAGTATCTTGATAACAACAGTTAGGTTTAAAATTAGTTACTACATGTACCCGTCTTTTTATTCATTATCACTCACATGACATTTTAGTACCCTGTTTTGGTATATTTTAAGATATTTGTTTCATCACTTTCGTGAAATATTGAGTGTTCATCCATTGTGACACTGTGTAAGACAAAACAAAAAAGGCAACTTGTAAGTCATGGCTGTAATTTACAAAAATGTAATTATAATTATAAATAAAATGGATGTAATTGAGTAACAAGTGAGCATCTACATATTGAATATTAGGATAACTCTGAAAAATCGCCCAATAATAAACAAGGTAACATTCCATTTACCATGCCGGTTAGTATGATAGCATTCCATTTATCCTTAATTAAATGTAAAGTTTACCTCATATTAACGTTAAAGAAAAAAACATCTCCAGTTTACACATCTTAAATTGAAGTAGAGAGATTAACATATCTCCTGATTATAGTGAATCCAAAATTTCAGTAAGTCGACATTTTTCAACTCTGCGATAATCATGTTTCATACTTGAAATCTCGGAGTTTGTGGTAGACAATGTTTAACCACAGTGGCTAGAATACTATGGTTTAACAGCTGCTGAGCACGATTTTGTAGCAAGCTCAAAACATTCGATCAGAAATAACTCGGAAATTGCGGGCTATACGATTCGAGTTCAAGAATATAGTTTGTCATGTTTGTTAGCAATCCTTACCATACACCCGATTAAATTATGTTTCGAACAAACTGAATTCAAACTGAAAGTACATTAAAATATAATCTTTTCAGATCTTTTCTATCCTAACCTAACAATTAAATACAATTGCAAGTACTGATTACACATTTCAATTTTTTCTGTGTTATCGTTTCAATTTTTCAAATAAAATATAGGCCTACACTTTAAAATGTCAGTGCATTACTGTACTGTTGTTAGCCAAGGGTAAATGAAAGTCCATGAACAATGAACTCACAAACAATAAGCCCCTCAGATAGTATTTGACCCTTTGACTGAGGGGCATTTTGACCCCCGCCCCCGTCCCCACACCGTTAATTTATAATTATATTTACTAGATCACTTCGCACGAATCTATCATTTTTCCTGGAGGCTTTATGGAGAAGGTATTAATGGCTATATTAATTGTTTTTGTTATGATATGCATCGTTTAACAATGTTAAATCTAAGATGCAAAGCCCTATACGTGTTATCAGTGTCTGTGATATGGTGTTATATTGAAGCCCTATCGCTTCAAAATGACCAAGAAGTGCCTCAAAAAAGTAAATATCTTTGAGTGACCGGTTTTATCATACGTGTTTTCCCCAGTAGACTGTAGTGTTAGGAAAACCGTTAGGAAAACGCAAAATTTGATTTCGATTTCCAATCATAAATATCTTGATCAGACAGGCGATCGGCTTGTAAAAGTCATGGGGTTCCTGACTGACCTTAAGGTTTATAATTATCATTGCAGCATAAGCTAAATCTAGGATTTTGTTTTAGAATCTGAGACAAAATGAGTTAAATGTGGACAAAAACACATATGTGTACTCACTTTTGTAAGAGACAATAAAAAAAAACACCTGTGGTGTGTTTACAAAAATTATATTTATGTTCTTGCTATGTGTTCCTTCCCATGCTAACGCACAATAGATTGCTAGCATTCAAACAACAAAGGGTTCCCATCCAGATGTCTATACTATCGGGTATGTTCGTGTCTTTCATTATTCAACGTGTGAAGGTGGGCGCGGTTATTATATTGGTGCCATAATGTGATATGACGCAAACCCTTAGATAGACTTTGACTGTATTATGACTGTCGGGCATTTTAAACCCCAACCCCCGCACTGTACAAAATCCACGACTGCAGCAAATCTGCTTCAGATCGCGAGACCGAGTTTGCAAAAAATGATAGCACCTATTACTTGCAGCGGCTAGCAAGTTCTCAAGTTCTTACTTACAGCAAGCAGCAGCTCCGGAAGCGTGTTTTTGTGAAAAATCCCAGCAACACAAAGTATCTTTCAGTATTATTCATAAATGTCACATTCAGTTACTATTGTTACTAATATAAATTGTAGGTAAGAAGTAATTACTATACCATTAATATAAAATTGCGTGGTACACATGTTTGCATTCTTTTGTTGTAGATGACAATTTTTAGAGCAAAACTGCCTGCTTTTATTATGACATGCTTATCTCTTTATTCCACTTTAGCTTTGTATTGAAGCTTACGTTGAACCCGAATACTAGTAGATTTTTGGACGTGGATTTTTGGACGTGTATATTGTTATGTGAATATACCTCGTAATTAGACCTTCGAGATGCTATCATTAGCGAATATGTTATAGTATGATATTGAGAAATGGGGCCTTTGGCATGGTTGGCTCAAGAAAGTAAACAAACATGATAGGGTTACTGTAAAACCTGTATTCGTTCAAGACAAAATTAAGGTACTGTTATACAAATTCTTGACGTTGCATTGCATTACATTATCATGCATTGTGAATTGTCATACTTGTAAATATTCCTAATTACCCAATCTGTTGTTTTTTTAATTTTAATTTTGTTTTCTTTGTTTATTTATTTTCTTCTTTTTATCCTTCTAATCTTTTAGAATGGTGTTCTAAATTAAGCAAGTATGTAAGAATTTAGCCCTCGGCGGGTATTTGGCCTCTGTCGGCTCCTCAACTCTGTATCTAGTTACTCCTTGCTGTCATTTTCTTACTTTTGTACACGTATAATTAAATGTATAAATGCATATGTATATATTCATAATGTTATTGTTGTTATCTGTTCTCATGAGTGGTAGTTAAGTTGAAACTGGAAACTTATATATATGTATATAACTATGAAGGACATTTTAATGAACAGAAGTAGTAATAAGTATTCCAACTTGATAATAGCTAGCCGCTTCGTGGGAATGTCACTGTCATGTATACAGATGAAGCCATAGAAACATGAAGATGTATTTTTAATACATGTATAGGTGAATACCATCACGTGATGACCTTGTAAACATGTTACTTCATCGTCTTTTAAAGTAGGCCATATACCCAAGGTGAAATTGAAAATACTAGTTTTTCGATTTTATTGTGTGTACATTTACATCTATATGGTTGGAGTGCCATCCCTGTATAATCATTTCTTTCTGTAACTCACGTTCTCGGCAAAATTATTTGTTTATAGTGCTACGTAATTATAGGATGTATACGTCAATAATTAGGAGACTTTGTTGTGGTTATCCCATGGAATCACAAAATAAATTATAATTGAGGAAATCCAAAGAAGATCACCGGGTTAATCTCAAGTTTCAAGTTTCAAGTTTGATTTCATTTCAAATCCATCAACACAAATGTTATGAAGGTATAAAATACAGATTATATACAATATAGAAAACAGAGAACACACACAAAATGGAAACATGTTTACAAATATACCAGAATTAAAAAAAGTCAATCAATAATAATGAATTGGGGAAACTGCAAATAAAACCGTAAAGTTCTGTCAAGGCAGTCTCTGTTATTAAATGATACATACATCTCGAATACTGAAAAGTTACAAAGTTATTTGAAGAAATATATCATCGTTAACCTAAGCTCGCGAAAACGCAATAACTCGGTCTATATATTTCTTTATGTTCTTTTATATAAAGTTAAGTTCTGGTCACACGAGTACTTCACTTAATTTGTCTAATAATGTGAAAGAGGATGTCATTAAAGACACACTTCTGCGAAGATTCCCCCGAAAATGTTTTTGAAGACAAATATTTATTTAAAACATACATAATTAGGATGTTCTGTTGTACGCAGAAAACCTAAATTTTGTATTCTTTCATCAATATTTGACTGCAAACACATTCGTTTTTTAAACCATGGATCTATCATCGAGGTGCTACGGCTGCTGCTGATGATGTAATACCAAAGCTCCTCCTATCTCCTTGGTAATACTTATTCTCGGCTGTATTCTTTTTACAAATAACTGCCAGTAATTAAATGGTACCGAATTATGTATTTTTTTTTTTTTAAATTGTTAAATATTTTTCATTAATTTGATTCTCGAAACAATAACCAATGAGAATAGCCCTGATACAAAATACAGAAATAAATACTTTTCGTTTCGGGCAATCCTCAGGCATTTCTTATGGTCTGATGTTACGTTTGTAAATATCAAAAGAATGAAAAGATTGAATAGTGACAATGGCAATGGTGATGTTGATGTTGACAATGATGATAGTGATGCAGTGTAATTGATTGCCTATATTTCTGATGTTAACGTAGGCGAAAGACGATGATAATGAAGATGATGACAATGATGATGATGATAACGCTAGAAAAGGTTGATAGTGATGACGACAATGATACCATGAAAACGTTTTTTTTAAATTGAATAATGACGTAGACGATACCGGTGATAAGAAAGATGATGATAGAGACAACAATATAAGTATTGTTTTTCAAATGCCGTTGGAATTTAAGCTTATCATTTTTTTGACCTGCAAATGGGACATATAATCATTCCTACAATAAGGTCACTGCAATTGAGAGAGCGAAAGAAACATTGAAGGAGAGAAGAAGATATGAGAAGAAAAGAAACCATCTCTCCTACTAAAGAATGATAGGTATTGCTGTGAACATGATTTATATTCAGATACTTGAGCAATTAAAAAAAATCATACGTTCAACAACAACAACAAACCCCCCAATGTTGTACTTCGTTAGTTATGAATTTAATGAAATAATTGTGCAATCTTTTTATTAGCCTTCCATCATCAAATATTTACAAACGCATTCATATTTCAAAGTTATCATTCTGGCTGCCTCATTACCAGTTTACAATCTTTGAGTGCCACACTCAAAATTCTAACATAACTTTGTCGCACGCTTCTTTATTCGTCTTTTACAGTTTCGATAGCAATACTAACATGTATACTAAATCCATTTCATATAAAAATACCGTCTTACATGAAGACAATTAGAACGATAAAACTCATACAACTGACAATGCGACAAAGGGATGTTACATACATGTAGTATGTATATACTAGCGTGCAGCCTAAAACGACCGTATACAAATTCTATTCTATTTTTGTCGATTGCAATATAGTGACTTTACACCTGAATATATCGTGATCGCCTTTATTTTGTTTCGTATTATCTCAATGGGGTAAATTTAAATACCATCAGGGGGGTGTTTCATAAAGAGTTCGTAAAGTTACGCATGACTTTACGAACGACTTGTATTTGAAGTGCCAGAAAGGATGCCCAAATTTTTTTCTGATATTTCCAATAACCTCAATTAAATTATGGCAACAAATATACTTTGCATTAAAAATGTTTGTTATAATAAGAATGTTAATCTACATCTGCACAGTTCAACTTAATAAATAATAATCAAGAATGATTGAGCATCCCATTTGGCTTTTCATATACAAGTCGTTCGTAAAGTCATGCGTAACTTTACGAACAGCTTTATGAAACACCCCCAGGTCAATATTATATAGTAGTATAGATAGTACCGAATTCTATCAATTTATTTGCATGTCCATGAACATATAACCGGAAATTCAGGACTATTAACCACATCAAACACTTGTGCATACAAAATAATACAGTGTTTATACCACACGTTTTTGGATAAATACCCATAGTTAAATGATAAACACTAAGCAAGGCCTAATAATAACATCCCAATAAACAAAATCACGTGAAAATCACGTCAATATCAAGGTATCGACTTGAGGAGAGTTACGTTCTTCAAACACCGGACATTTACGTAAATGTGTTAATACGTTTATTGCACTAGGTCACTGAAAAAACACGTACACTAAATCACGCAATTGTCACTGCAATATCACCATTATAATAACGTGATTATCCCTACCTTGGAGACCATGGTTTGTAAACCTAATACTCCCGTGTTTTTTTGGTTATGAAATTACATCTTCAGAAACGAAATTATCGCGTCACAGAAACGCGTGAAGCGTTAGTAATAGTTTTAGTCAAAATATCTGCGTGAAATTCACGTGAATATTACGAGGCTGACTTGAGATGAATCATGTTCTTCATTCACCTGAAATTTACGTCGAAGAGGAAATATGTTACTGTAACCCGCGTTCAACCCAATTATTACGCAAATGTTACACAATAAATGAACCAAAATAATGACGTTCTCATCCCGTTTTTGACCATCGTGTCTTGGATCTTCCATAATTACGTCCAGGCGCGCCGGAAGCAGTTTGGGATAAGAGGGGGTGGGGGGGGGGGGGGGGGTGCAAACATCCCAAAAGAGAAAGCTAGTTGCAACTGGTCCAGTTGATGAACCAGTTAGTGCCAACTGGTAACACTGGAAATTGAAATGGGCTAAATGATCCAGTTGATCCAGGCCAGTTAGAATTCAACTGGTCTAGCTGAGCCATTAGAACCATTTAGTAAATATTCCAACCAGTTGAACGGCAACAACACTTCAATACTGGTACGTCTGTATTTCCAATGTAAAGGCATTAGTAATAAGTAGACTTTCATAATTTAATTAATCGAATTTTTTTCATATACTTGTATTTTATTGAAATTATTTTAGTTCAGTTAATGTTTCCCTTATTCATGTTGAACTAAATATAATTTATACGAAGTAGCGAAATGTCCTAATAACTGGTAATTTATATTTGTAGTATTTTCGAAATGAATTTCATATAACTAAATCATCAGTAATTTAGAAATATGCTGTAAATTCAGATAAATTGTTTAAAAAACATAGATCTGCACGCACCCCATATTCAATATGCAAATTAATTGGTGTCAGCTGGTTCAACTGGAAATATGCCAACAGTCAGTCATCAACTGGTGCAACTGGAAATATGCACACAGACCAGTTATCAACTGGTGCAATGAAAATATGCCAACAGTCAGTTATCAACTGGTGAACATAGAAATATGCCAACAGTCACGGGATTATCACCACGGAACTTAAATGGTAACTTTGAAACCATCAAGACACCTAAGAATAACTCAATTTCACACCTGGAAAACACGGAATACCCAGCTTATATTAATAATCCGTTTGAGTCACGAGATCATCACCGCGGAACTGCTGGCAACTTTGACTACCATTTAAATAGGTGTTTTAAGACACCTAATAATGACTAATTTTTCACACCTAAAAGTCACGTATGCCCAGCTTAGATTAATAATCCGTTTGAGTCACGAGATTATCACCGCGGAACTGCTGGCAACATTGACTACCATTTAAATAGGTGTTTTAAGACACCTAATAATTACTATTTTTTCACACCTAAATATTACGGATTCACAGCTTAGATTAGTAATCAGTTTTTACTACGTGATCATCACCAAGAAAGTTATGGTTACTTTGAAACCATTTAAAAAGGTGTTTTAAGACACCTAATAATTACTTATTTTGCACACTTAAAAGTCACGTATGCCCAGCTTAGATTAATAATCCGTTTGAGTCACGAGATCATCACCGCGGAACTTATGGAAACTTTGACTACCATTTAAAAAGGTGTTTTAAGACACCTAATAATTACTAATTTTCACACCTAAATATCACGTATTCACAGCTTAGATTAGTAATCAGCTTGAGCCACGTGATCATAACCAAGAAATTTATGGTAACTTTGAAACCATTTAAAGAAGTGTGTAAGACACCTCAGAATTACTAATTTAATACACCAGAGATTAACAGACAGAACAATAAGACGATTAGCCGGTGTAAGTAACGTGATTATTACCATCAACCTTGGATAACCTGTGAAACCAATCGATAAAGGTGCTTACAAGACCAAATAATTACGTATTTATCACCACCATCGGTTAAAGGACAAAAAACTCGTTGCTTGGTCAAGTGGTTATTTGGTCATAAACACTTGATTTACAGAGGTAAGTGGAATCACGTTACTCCAGTCGCGTGATAAATTGGTGGTTTTTAGGTTAGATGAAAACGTGAACAGGAGTACCTTTTTTGTTTAAATGAAGGCACGTGTCGATAACGTTTAAATCTAGTTCAAAAGGCACCATACTTTAAAATCACTTAAAATACACTCCCAAAAGAGGTTACTATTTGGTGTTCTGTTTATTGGGATAGGACCATAAGTCGTCAAATGAAAAATAAATACAAAGATGAATATCAATTACATCCAATATTTTCACCAAAGTTTACATACTCCCGTGTTTGTATTTCAGAAAGTGTAATGAAAGAGAGCTGTTGGGCAATTTTGGGGTAAGTCGAGAGTTTATAATAAATAAAACGAAAGTATAATTATATAATACAGTGTTTAGTCTCAAAAAGTTGCAACAAGAAACAGATGAACCTAGCATTTCGCTCTGATTTATCACTAACAAAATACAAGAGAGCTTTCTTTATAATGCTGGGTTTTCGGTTGGATTGTTATTTTGACTGCAAAAAGTGATCGACCAACAGTGTTTTTAATGGTAGTGAGCACTGATTTTTTAATTTTTCCTCGTCTCCACATAAAGATAACATTAAGTTTTTTTCCCCAGGGGTGGGGGCCCGGTCCCCCCCCCCCCCCCCCCCACCTTGATCTGCCCCTGATTGAAGTTGCCTTTCAATTAATTTTTCGAAAATAGTTGCAAATTAAGTGATTAAAGTATGATATATATATCTAATACTTTCACAAAATTTGGGTTACCTATCAATCATTCATCAAATTTATAAAAAAGATTTTATTCACTTTGTAACGGAATGACATAGAGGGCCGATTTTTGCTAATAAATAATAATTTTTTTATCCACAGTGCTCGAGTCAATCAGGTGAAGTATACATTAAAAAAATATATAACAAATTGTGGTTGTATTGCACCTGTGGGTGATCGAGGAGCTAATAGGCCGGTTTAATAATTAAAAAAAAGCAAATAAGAAATAAACAACAAAAATATTTCAGACGCCAACTGCAAGTATTCACTAATGATCTTCATTTTGATCTCTTGTCCATTTTTAACAAGGAATAATATGGGGCCGTTTGTCATCCCTTGTCGTTGTCCTTCTGAGAAAGCAACCAAAATGTAGTCTGCTTCCCTTTGCCCTGTTAAAAGAAACAAAACTCACTTTAAATATATTTCACAAATATCCAGCAAAATCGATCTAAAAGAATTTAGATATATGTAGTGGTGATGGTTATTTTACCTGACTGCTCAGAAATCATAAATGCTTGTAGGTAAGCAACCAGACGGCCGACGGCTTTAGGTCCTCTCCGAGGGACCTGGTAATGAGGATTAATGCCTTACCAAAGGGCACTAACGCATCGACTTGGTTTTGAACCCGGGTCACCGGATTACGAGACCACTGCTCTACCAACTGAACTATGAGACTGGTAGGCTTACACTGTTCACCATTAAAACAAAAAAAAGGTCTTGCTGCGTTTATGAAGAATGTTATTCAAAATATAATGCCTACTCATTTATTTTGTTTAAGGATCTATTTTTCGTTTCACTCTAATCTATTTTATGTACGCATATTCAAATGTCTATTTTATAGAAGATAATAACATGTCTTTGGTCCAAATCAATCGCAAGTCCTCGAATCGATCGCGAGGTTGTAGTCCCCTATGTATATATTTGCGTTAGATATCAATCGCAGATAAGTCGCGATTGATCACAACTGTTTATAAGAGGGGCCCCAAATATCGATACTAGAAGGGGAATATTTCTTAATCGAACGGATGAATATGGTGAAGAATGCACTAAATAAATAAGTACACACCTTCATTTCCACGAGTCCTCGAAGCTCCAGCACGAAGATTTGAAACTTGTCTAGAATCGTCTTACACGTCAAACTTGTATGAATCTTGAGCGCTGGAAGAAAAACATATAAATCCCATTATCGTAAAATGTATTCGATTCATATTTATTTCATTTCCAACAGAAATATGAATAAAGGTATT
>JAVYIG010000195.1:728437-770897 GCA_035222895.1 Strongylocentrotus droebachiensis | reverse complement strand
ACACCCTCTTCATGTCAGCCTGTGCTTCCTTCATGTTTTGTGTGGCAAGTTCTCGAGAACGGACTAACCCTTTCCTGAACTTTGATACATAATCAAGCAGTCCACACTTCTCATCTTCAAACATCTTCTCTTTCAAGACTTTAAGTGGCCCTCCGCACTGAGTGGCCAAACACAAGTTCGAAAGGACTGAAGCCTAGTGAGTCCTGTACTGACTCCCGAATAGCAAACAAGAGTAAGGGAAGACCTTCATCCCAGTCCTTCTCACACTGGATACAGTAAGTTCTCATCATACTTTTCAAGTTTGATGGAATCTCTCAAGAGCCCCTTGACTCTCAGGATGATAGGCACTCGAATTAACGCACTTAATACCTAACTGAGACATTGTTTGTCTGAAGACCTCGATGTGAATTTGAGCCCTGATCAGACTGAACGATTTTCGGCAAACCCACCAAGGTAAAGAACTTGACCAACGCCTTGCTAACATTCTGTGCCGTAATTCTCCGAAGTGGTACTGCCTCCGGAAACCTAGTCGCAGAACACATTATGGTAAGTAGATACTCATGTCCAGCCTTCGTTCTTGGCAGTGGACCGACACAATCGACAATCACTGTCGTGAATGGCTCATCAAAAGCCGGAATAGGCCGCAGAGGAGCTGGAGGAATTTTCTGATTGGGCTTACCAACCACTTGGCAAACTGGGCATGATCTACAAAAACTGGAAACGTCCCGTCTCAACCCTGGCCAAAAGAAATGCTTCAAGATTCTGTGGCTCGTTTTGTTCACTCCTAGGTGCCCACTAAGTCCAACTTCATGAGACACACTTAAGATCTGTCTACGAAACACCTTTGGCACTACCACTTGGTGAACTTCACTCCAATCCTCGTCCAGTGAGGCCTCCACTGGTCTCCACTTCCTCATCAATACTTCTCCCTTCCTATAGAAACAGACTCTTTCTTTACCAGCCTCTTCCTCCGACAGAGCACTATCTCTTATTCCTATCAACTCCGAATCTTTCCCCTGAGCGTCTATCAAAGACTCCTTATTCAATTCTATCTGACTTTCATCAACCTGTTGAATTGAGGACTGTTCTGAGGACTCTCTCTTCTCCTCCTCCACATTCTTAGTCATCGATCTAGTCAAAACACAAGATGGAAATACGTCCGGCATCTCCTGAACCAGCTGTTCTGTTCTCTCATCAGAGACAGGAGTCGAACTCTTCCTTGGATACGGCAAGACCCTCTCACCCGCAATATCATTGCCTAACAATAATGATACTCCCTCAACAGGCAGAGTAGGCGAAACTCCTATCACTACCTCACCTGATACAATATCCGACGTCAAACTGATACCATGCAGAGGAATCTGAACTATCCCACCAACTCCCTTCACAAAAACCTCTGGATCTACCAATGAACTATCAGAGAAAGGTAAAATGTTAGCGCTAATGAGACTTTGAGAAGCCCCTGTATCCCGAAGAATTTCCACTGAAACCTCCTCACCACCAAATGGCAACCGTACAGTACCTCTTGACATAAAAGGTTTGTACTGATCCAACACAATGCTACTTTCCCTCTGGATGCTAGCAAGTGCATTAGGAACCACCTTCCTATTACTAAAACCTTCTTTCTCTCTCCTCCTCTGAAGCTTAGGGCATTCGGACATCCTGTGTCCATCTTGTTTACAATAGTTACACCAGTCAGGGCCAGGTATCTGCCTTTGGGACAACCTCCCAGGACCAGGATTGACATAAGGTCCACCTGTCCATTGGCTAGGGCGAGATTGCTGCTTCTGGGCAATCTCCCCTGGACCACGATTGAAACTAGGTCCACCGTTCCATGGGCCTTTGGCTCTACCAACCCCCTTGTGAGTCAGCACATATTCATCCAGAAGCACACCAGCCTTCCTCACATCTTTCACTGCCCGCTCATCCAAATACTGTCTCAAATCCGGAGAAACAGAACGTTTCAGCTCCTCAAGAAGAGTAAGCTCCTTCAACTGCTCAAAATTGTCAACACTAGTTGACGCCAACCATCTTTCAAAATGCAAATCTTCTGCCGGACAAAGTCAACATAAGTCTCATCCTCACCCTTCTTTCTACCGCGAAAAGCCTGCCTGTGCGCCTCAGGCACCAACTCGTAAACCCTGAGAATTGAGGTTTTGAGCACCTCATAATCCCTACTCTGCTCTACAGACAATGAGGCATAAGCCTCCTGAGCCCTACCTACCAAACTACTCTGAACCAACGTCGGCCAAACTGACCTGTCCCAACCCAAATTGATGGCAACCTTTTCAAAATGCTGAAAGAATTCCTCAACCTTATTCTCATCAAACTTTGGTACAAGCCTAATATGCTTAACAGCATCAACCGTACTCACAGGAGAATGGTTACTCCGCACGTCCAACTCCTTGATTCGTAATTCTATCTCTCTTATCTTCAACTGAGCTTCAAGCGCCTTGAGGTCCAATTGAGAAGCACCAGATGTAGTCAAGGACTCTGAAACACTATTAACCTTACCACCAACAGAACCCACCGGGGCTGACCAAATACCTGTCTGAATAAAGAATCCCTGAATGAGAGTCCTTATATCATCCTTCCTCAGTGACGACCCAACAGGAATTTCCAAAATCCGAGCAGCTTCAAGCAACTCTGCCTTCTTCAACTGCTCCAAAACCTCAACTGTGGGTCCATCCACAAAACCCTGTACCTTCGCCATAGTCAAAAACTACCAAGGACCACAGTACCAAACTGGATTAGCTGATCCAACACCTTCCAAAAAGGCAAACAAGCTAGGACTATAACCTAACAAACACCCAAGCACCAATGTGCAAAACAACCCACAAAGCCTAACCCCAACGCAGCGAAAAACAACCCAAAACACCGCGCCTTGAAACGAGGCTAAATTCTCGAGAATTCGAGCGTGACCCATCCTAGCCCAAACCAACTGCGACACCCGTGCGACTCGCACACCCATACACCGAACATGCACCCATACTAACGTACGATACACAACCGCAGTAATACACACAAAGCTATACGAAATATATATAACACGTGAGAACCCTCACCCCCCCCCCCCAAAAAAAAATATCTACCTTGAGCAGAAAACTGGTTCGCCTGCTCGATTTTAGGACGAGCCCCCAATTTGTCACGGATCATGGGCAACACTAAACCACGACAATCTGATTCGCCACCAAAGACAAGCATTACCCATTCCCAAACCGCCACAATAACTCCCAGAACATAATCAGTCAGGAGGCCAATGTCTATCTGTCAAAATGTCTACGATAACGAACACTTTATTAAGTAGTCTTGGTTCCAAGCGCACGCAGGCGCGTCACAGGGGGGCAGACGAAAAATCTGCATCCCCACCAGTCTTACACGTTACATGCAGGTCCCGCGGAACGTTTTTCAAAGTGGAGTATTATCGATCAGGTAGAGCGTAAATTGGCGTGGGGTCCAGGGCATGAGCCTCGGCAGGGGTTTAAGGGGCTGAGCTCCCGGAAGCTCAGGGGTTTTAGGTATTTAATTACGGTTAGATGAGCATCCAGGGGCCCTCTGTAAGGCAATTGACGTGTTCCAGGGGGGGGGGGGGGGGAGCCCCCAGAAGCTCAGAGGTTTTAATATTTAACTACGGTCAGATGAGCATCCAGGGGCCGTCTTAGGGCCCTTGGTGTGGTCCAGGGGGCAGAGCCCCCGGAAGCTCAGGGGTTTTAGGTATTTAATTACGGTCAGATGAGCATCCAGGGGCCCGCCTTAGGGCCCTTGGTGGGGTCCAAGGGGCAGAGCCCCCGGAAGCTCAGGGGTTTTATGTATTTAATAACGGTCAGATGAGCATCCAGGGGCCCGCCTTAGGGCCCTTGGTGGGGTCCAGGGGGCAGAGCCCCCGGAAGCTCAGGATTTTAGGTATTTAATTACGGTCAGATGAGCATCCAGGGGCCCGCCTTAGGGCCCTTGGTGGGGTCCAGGGGCAGAGCCCCCGGAAGCTCAGGGGTTTTAGGTATGAGTTACCTTCTAGTGTTAAATTAAGCCCAACTCTGAATACATTTAAAAGGAGATACATAAAATTAGGTTTTGTGAATAGTATTTTATCATTTATTTTATATATATATATATATATATATATATGCAATCAGGTGTTAGATGTTAGGTGTTAGGTGTTAGGTGTTAGGTGTTAGCTGTAAAGTGTTAAGTGTTATAGGTTAAAATTCTTTTTATTTCACAAGGGACCAGCCCTAAATAAGACTTAACTGTTCTTTCTTGCTGGTTCCTCATTCGTATATATATTTGTATTTTATGTTTATCTTTCGTTATGTTATTTGTATGTTCTTTACTTATGTATGTTTTTATATGATGAATGGAATAAAATGAATTTAATTGAATTTAATTAAGGTCAGATGAGCATCCAGGGGGCCGCCTTAGGGCCCTTGGTGGGGTCCAGGGGGCAAAGCCCGGAAGCTCAGGGGTTTGAGGTATTTAATAACGGTCAGATGAGCATCCAGGGGCCCGCCTTAGGGTCCTTGGTGGGGTTCCAGGGGCAGAGCTTCCGGAAGCTCAGGGGTTTAAGGTATTTAATTACGGTCAGATGAGCATCCAGGGGCCCGCCTTAGGGCCCTTGGTGGGGTCCGGGGCAGAGCCCCCGGAAGCTCAGGGGTTTTAGGTATTTAATTACGGTCAGATGAGCATCCAGGGGCCCGCCTTAGGTCCCTTGGTGGGATCCGGGGGTGGAGCCCCCGTAAGCTCTGGGGTTTTAAGCATTTAATTACGGTCAGATGAGCATTTTTTATACCTTATTTGTGACATTGGCAGGTCACTTATTTTTTTCTCCGTCTTTCTTTCTTTTTCTCTTTAACATACTTTTTTTTAAAGGAGGGGGGGGGGGGGGCTCGAGCCCAGCCACTTTGCAAACCATGACATAAAGGCTTCTAAATAAGCGTATTTCGCCTGACTGTAATGTGGGAATTTCTTATTTTCCAACAAACGCATAAAAAGGTATGACTTACAAAAAAAATGGAGAAAAAATGCCGGAAAATCATGTCACAACATCAACATTTGTAAATCACTTGTTTCGAATAAGAAATACATTACCCCCCCCCCCCATCAGTACGCCAGCGTTCAGGGGCTCATGTCTTCTCACCCCTATAACAAAAAAACGGACACGCTTTCCCATTCTCGCACAATATGTCCACGATATGCGCGTATCGCTATTATAGAGACCTCCATTTAAAATACCGTATAGGTGGCATGCGCAATGTTTATGAAATTTAATTCCTGTGAACTTTCCTTTTTCTTTGAATGGAATTGTATATGTGATTTATTTCAGGTTTTTATTATTGTTACGTTCTTTTGGATTAAAAATACAAACCATGTTTACTCCTTTACTGTTTTTTTTGGAGGGGGGGGCGTTTTGGGGGCAAAAATGCGTTTTGCCCCCCCCCCCCCACTTTTTTGACTGGGGGGGGGGGGCAACTGCCCCCCCTGCCCCCCCACTTCCGGCGCCTATGAGTAGTAGTAGTTCTAGTAGTAGTAGTGGTGGTAATAGTACCCTTTTACTTCACATGGCTGGCGTGTGGCAAACATTGATTAATGTCTTGCCAAAGGACATAAATGCCATACTGACAAACTAGAGTAGTATTTATGATAACGGTAGCCGCCCTGCTAAGTAACCGGCATAAGTCGTTCTCCATACTCAGGAAATACCTACATCTGTCGTAATAAGCCAAATTAGGAGCGAATCCCGTAAATTACCAAAACGGAAACGCCTGGTTCGTTTCGTTTATGGGCTGTGTTACGGGCTTTGACTGATCTTCCTTCGATGAAGTTTAACGCAGTGTAAATGTCCTTTTTTATAGTTCAGGATGTAAGAGAGACGTGGTTAAAACTATTTTCGTCGATGTAAACGACTTCGACTATAATTGTGTGCAAGTTTCATCAAAGAGCGTTTTTGAATGTAGTAATAATAGAATGCCCATGTGTAGGAGGATCACAAAATTAAGGAAATTGAAATACAATCTGATAAACTTTTCTTAGTCAACTTGGGCATATTATTTCTTTCTTTTCATTTGTTGTCCTTCATATGAACATTAACTATGCGGCATTGGCTACATAGGTAATACGTGAGAGTGGAAAAGGCCTTTAAAAGATTGTCAAGCTTCTCTTTTTATTAGATATCGACTGGTTTGTGCCCGGGTGTGGCCTGATAATTGTTTGATAGTGATTGGTATGTTTTTAATCGGAACTTTATATTTCTTTCTTAAAAAGATGTTTCTATATTGCAAAACTTCATCATGTAGTATGCTTCAATTGTAAAGATGTACTTCTTCATGTCTTGAATTCTGTACCGTCAAATATTTTTTTTTAAATTTAGTCTTTGAATTGATTCCTGAATTTCAATAATATTTATATCGTGAAGGTACAAGCCTAATATTTTTATTTATTTATTCATTCATTCATTTATTTCTTCATTCACTCATGAATTGATAAATTTAAATATTTAGTTTGTCATGATTACATTGTTTTATTTTATTGAAAGCTAGAAACCAGTCGGACAGGGAGATTGTCACTACCGTGCTCGACCCCCCCCCCCCCCCCTCCCCCTCCTTCCCATTCTTCAACAAAGCAAAAAAGGTTGAAGAAAGTTCATTAAAGTGATCGTTTAACAATGTTGAATCTGAGATACACGGCCCTACGTGTTATCAGTGTCTGTGATATGGTGTAATATTGAAGCGCTTCAAAATGATCAAGAAGTGCCTCAAAAAAGTAAAAATCGTTGAGTGACCGGTTTTACCATACTCGTTTTCCCCAATAGACTGTAGTGTAATATGAAAACCGTCAGGCGAACGGTTTTCAAAGTTTGTAATTCCAATCATAAATATCTTGATAATCAGACAGGCGATCGGCTTGTAAAAGTCATGGGGTTCCTGACTGACCTAAAGGTTTATAATTATCATTGCATCATGAGCTAAATCCAGAATTTTGTTTCAGAATCTGAGACAAAGTTACCGGATCCCTTTAATGTTTGAAGCCTTCCATATAGTACGCCTTGATGACCACGAGGGCTCCCTAGGGGTGGTTGTGCAATAAAACAACGGAACAAAAACTCTGAATGACACGACGTACACACGTAATTGGACCCAAATATAATCATCTTTGTGAAGATTACCTTTGTTTTTATTCCGCTGTCATACAACGGACATTGCATAAGCAGGCTGATTAATTCATTAACTTTCTCTATACATGTATTACGGATAATCATAACCTTATATTGTTACTTTGCTTACGTAACGCAGTTGAATAAATGACGCAAGTACATGCAGCCATAGGCATGGCTAGTTTTTGATTTCATAATTCCTTCAACCTTTTTCGTCTGATATGGACAATGGCAAGGTTTTGCAAATTAATACAATAACTATAAGGATACCAAGTTTGAAGTAGAACCAAAATGATGCAAGACAATGCAGCCATAGGCATGGCTTGTTTTCGATATCATAATTTCTTCAACCTGTTTCGTCTGATATGGAATATGGGCGGGATGGCAAATTAATAGAATAATCATAATGATACAAAGCTTGAAACAGAAATAAAATGACGCAAGTTCTTGATTTCATAGTTCCTTCAACCTTTTTCGTCTGGTATGGACAATGGCAAGTTAATACAATAACCATGATGATCCCACGCTGGAAGCAGAAATAAAATGATGCAAGACAATGCAGCCATAGGCATGGCTAGTTTTTGATTTCATAATTCCTTCAATCTTTTTCGTCTGATATGGACAATGGCAAGTTTTGCAAATTAATACAATAACTTTAAGGATACCAAGTTTAAAGTAGAACTAAAATGATGCAAGACAATGCAGCCATAGGCATGGCTTGTTTTCGATATCATAATTTCTTCAACCTGTTTCGTCTGATATGGAATATGGGCGGGATGGCAAATTAATAGAATAATCATAATGATACAAAGCTTGAAACAGAAATAAAATGACGCAAGTTCTTGATTTCATAGTTCCTTCAACCTTTTTCGTCTGGTATGGACAATGGCAAGTTAATACAATAACCATGATGATCCCACGCTGGAAGCAGAAATAAAATGATGCAAGACAATGCAGCCATAGGCATGGCTAGTTTTTGATTTCATAATTCCTTCAATCTTTTTCGTCTGATATGGACAATGGCAAGTTTTGCAAATTAATACAATAACTTTAAGGATACCAAGTTTGAAGTAGAACTAAAATGATGCAAGACAATGCAGCCATAGGCATGGCTTGTTTTCGATATCCTAATTTCTTCAACCTTTTTCGTCTGATATTGAATATGGGCGGGATGGCAAATTAATAGAATAATCATAATGATACCAAGCTGGAAGCAGAAATTAAATGACGCAAGTTCTTGATTTCATAGTTCCTTCAAACTTTTTCGTCTGGTATGGACAATGGCAAGTTAATACAATAACCATGATGAAACCACACTGGAAGCAGAAATAATATGACGCAAGACAATGCAGCCATGTGCATGGCTAGTTTTTGATATCAAAATTTCTTCAACCTTTTTCGTCTGATATGGACGATGGAAGCGGAGGCAAATTAATAGAATGACGGAGGTCCCGGGGTCGAAACCAAGTCGATGCGCTAGAGCCGTTTGGTAAGGTATTAATCCTCATGACCAAGTCCCTCGGAGAGGACTTAAAGCCTTAGGTCCCTTGACTGCTTACTGACAAGCACACACATGTGTTTTTTTTAGCAGTCAGGTAAAACAATCAAACAAACAAAATTAGCTTCAATCACACAATCTTAGACCTGAGAAGTGTTTGCACAATATAGGACATTTAAATAAATGGGAGAATGTTTAAACTACGTCATAAAACGCTAGAATTAGTTGAACCTTTTAAAAGTAGTAGTAGTAGTAGTAGTAGTAGTAGTAGAAGTGGTAGTAGTAGTAGTAGTAGTAGTAGTAGTAGTAGTAGTAATAGCATTAGTACTAGTAGTACTCAATATCATTATTATTATTAATATTGTTTTTATTATCATCAATGTTATTATAGTTGATGTTTTCATTATGGTTAATATTAGTTCCTTCTGCTTTGTGTAAGCAACTTAACTGCTTGAAGAAGATAGGTCATTGATGCACAGAAGGATTAGTAGCCTATTGGTTCATTGATCGTATGGAAATGGTGTGGCATGAATTTGAGGCCAAGCGTCTCTTACGGCAGTAAAAATGTCTCTTAGGGCACTAATTGTCCTCTTGACATTAGCAATGACTAATCTCACAAAAGATAACAACGAGAGATTTGGATCAGAACTTGAAGCTATTAACAAAAGCCTTATTCTTTATTATCTAATTTGATACTTTACCGAATACGTAAAACCTTGAGCAAAGCCTACTGGCAGTCTCTGATTGTAACACAAGCAGTTAAAGCATAAAGCCTATGACGTGCGATAGACCTTGCAGTCGGTGTAGTCTCTTAGTTCAAACAGTCAGTTGCGCATGATTGACACGTGTTTCTGCCTGTAACCTTCTTATTACTTGCCTTGTTACGTAAGTTACGGTGATGGGCCATGTGCGAGGGGCGTATATCAGCTCCTATCCAATTCATTTTGGATCAAGAACAAATAAGAACATTTGCCTGCGCCTACTACATCATCCCTGGGCCTTTATCCAATTCGTGCTCTAATCGCACAGGTTATCATAATTATCCAGGTAGCATACTGTTACAAGCAAGACTTCCGCCATCATCTCTACCCCCCCCCCCCCCCCAAGCCCCCTCTTCTTTCATCAACCTTAATCTGCCATCGATGAAGGAAGAAAATGCACACGTGTGACACCGGAACATCTTTGTTCGTATCTCTAAATTCAGAAAAGTCCCCGAACGATAAGACAGGAAAAGAGATAAGGATGTGGGATATTGGGTCTTACCCGAGGTGAATCTCATGTTTGAGCACGAAATGGGGAAAGGGTTTACTCTTTAAGAAAAAAAGAACTCGTTAATGATGTAGGCTGCACGTACACGGAGGTCAGGTGCTTAACACGATCAGTTAACACGTTTGGATTTGCTCTTCCATGCGTGCGTTTTGAACATCAACCATGCAAACATTTTTAGTTAATACATTTGGTCTTAATTTCCCAGGGTGTAGCCACATCAAAATATGTTCTTCCTGCGGTTCCACCTTGATATTTAGATGTCTCATTGAAGTAGAAAATGAAAGGAACAGGTCGGTTAACGTTTGAGCAATTCCGATGAAGAATAAGAAAGTTATGAAATTGTGAAGTTGAAAACTTGCGAGTTCCTCTCCAATTTGCTCTGTACAGAAAATTGTATAAAACTTCCTTTTCTTCGTTATTGATGAAGAAAGAATTGTTTTCATACAGGAGTTTTGGAGAAGAACAACAATTGAAATTATTATATTTAGTGTGCGTGTATGATTGAAAATTACTTTAAGGGGAAAAAATTGTGATTTTGTTTTAAATAGTGCAGAGCAAATGGGAAGGAAACTCGAAAGATACGTAAAAAAGTTGCCAATTTGTGTTTGATTAGTCGCAACTTCAAGATCATAACTTTCTTATGTTAATTGGAATTTGTCCAAACTTCCACTGACCTGTTCCTCTCATTTGTCTGCTTCTAATAAAACCAACTTGGTATGAGGATGGACTTTCCCTTAAACACCTTGTCCAATGATGTAAGCACCGAGCAAAGATCGAAGCAGAGATCTTGTACGAATATAAGAGGCCTATACTCGTACAAGAATTTGACTCCCATGCTCGTATCACAGCCCCCCCCCCCCCTTTCCACCCCGTTTGTATTCAGGGTTCTACCGTGACCAATGCAATATTCAATTTTCGTACTGAGCTATATTCCAATTCACGTTTTATACATCCTTAATTGTATTTCAATAGTCAGAATACAAATTGCTTACATTAGTTGTTGCTATATATAACAGGGCAAAAATCATGGCTCGCCCAACTTACCAACACGTAATGTATGCAATTTGCATTCCGACATTGAAATACAATTACTCGTATTGTAAATGAAATAATACGTAACGACGCATGTATTAATCAATTGTATTGTATCACGAACATTGCCTTATTTTATCATAAAACCAGAAGTAAAACATCATCTTTATCATCTTTATACAGTATCCCTTACAACAACTCCTATTTAACATGATTAAAAGATAACCAGGTTGAGATGGTTTTTTAATTAATATGATGAGGCATATCCGCTGAATCAAAGGGTGAGTATAATTCATGACTTCATTGTCTTTGTCATGATTCAGATTAACATGTGAAAAGGTTAGGGAGTCATGAGGATTACCATGACAAATATAGACATGCAGACTGAACCATATACATGACAGCGTACACCTCCTACACGGATCCAGTCAAACTCTATTCTGAAATAATAGATACATTAATCAGAAAAGAATCACTAAAATTATGTTACAAATGTAGAAAAACACTCTTCATTATTAACTTGGTCGACTGGTATGTTACTTGACTTACCCGAACCAGAATTCTTCTGAAAGGTAATTAGATCCTAATACCGCGTGCGTTATATCCTATGTATAGCATCCATAAACCGAGGTTGTGACGTTAGTGTAAAAAGAACCTCCAGACCTCGCTTAACACTTATCTCTCCACTTCAAGCTACATTCGCGTATCCTGAAACTTTCAGGAGTTTGTGGGCGATAAAAGATGGCGGGCAAGCCTCGAAAAGAAAAGGCAGTCTTGAATGTCAGAAGCAGTTTCGGTGCGAAAGCGAATACAGGAATTGACATGAGCAAAAGTAGTCTGCCGGATTGCTGGCAGGATCTAAAAAGGGCTCGATGATTCATGGTAAAATTGCAGTAGTTTGGATCCAGGTAAAAGAGGATATATAACTCCAAACTCTGGCACGGGTGTTTGCCACCATCATGAGTCAACGCTCTTCTTGTCCCACGACGTGCGTTCTGAACCTTAAAGGGATAGATTAACGATAGATCAAAGACGGCAAGACCAAGTTCGTTGGTCATGTATCAATCTACAATACAATTTGTGTATAGAAACTGCACCCAGTTACTTCTATAGCTACACCTTTTTTCCACCTCGATTATGTGATATCATATTTTACTCCATTTTTTAAAAATAAAACCATTATTGAAATATCTAC
Organism: Strongylocentrotus droebachiensis; assembly: GCA_035222895.1. Taxonomy (NCBI): domain Eukaryota; kingdom Metazoa; phylum Echinodermata; class Echinoidea; order Camarodonta; family Strongylocentrotidae; genus Strongylocentrotus; species Strongylocentrotus droebachiensis. Next base: position 758,756 of record JAVYIG010000195.1, on the reverse strand, counting down.
TTAAACACATATTATTTCATAATGTTCTTCTATTATTGTTTGTATACATAGTATATTATGATTGTCATGGTCGTGAATATTTGTATTTTTACTCTGTAAAAGTGTTCGCAAAGCGATCTCTATAGCTACGATGAAATTTCATTAGTAAATCATTTCAATTTCCAATTCCCGATTTAGTGTCTCGTACGTAACCGAGAATTGTGGTGTTGTGAACATGAATTGATATCAAATATGACATTTGTATTTGGTCTGAAGGGCTTATAACTTAATAGACTTCAATGATGAGATTTATTTAATGATGACATGCTATGGGTAGCGTAAGGGATAAAAAAAAGAAAGAAAGAAGAGGACTTACCAACGAAATAATGCTGCATCTTAACTTTATCATACATACGCAGGCTATTATCATGTAAGTTTACTTTTTTGTTAATTGTTTATAAGGATTGGTCACTTTCGTAGATGTGATATGCAATTTCTGGGAGGCAATGCTCAAGTACGTCTAGAGTACACGTTAGCAGTAGGGCGTTACCTTGTTTTCTGGGGAGGGGGGGGGGGGGCGGTATAAGCAACACGTTCTACATCAAATACTTAATCGTCTTATTTTTAATCACGCATAATCAAGAATCTGATGCCTACTTACTTTCTATTGAGCGATTATAATGGTCTCTCTCTTTTTTTCTTCTGTTTTGGGGTATCTTTGTTATGATCGGATATGAGTGTGTATGTGGAGGGAGGGGGGGGGGGAGGGGGGGGGGGGCTGGTTTCCAGAGAACATTGCAAGGTAGTATCTTCAAATGATGTACTTTTCCAAAAGGAAGTAACCGAATAGCGAAGGTCTGCTATTCATTGTTTAAAGACCGTCAATACTACTGGGCCAGAAGGAATTAGACCACACAGAGAGGTCACTGACAGATGGCTATCTCATTAACTCAGCTCTTAACTAAAATAAGAAAAGGAGGATCATGGGGGACCAACAGGCACCGATTGAGAAGTTTTCTATATAGAGGGAGCAAGTAGCTACAAGTAGAACAGTTGGGCTTTAAGGCAACAGTGAAAAAGTTAGATTTTGCGAACCCTGACCCACTTGCGACTCCTCACTTTAATCTCTGTATTTTATCAACTACTTTGTATTTATATCTTTAAAGCCATTATAATACTTTTTCTATCTGAGTTGAGACTTCTGAATGATTCATATGGATACAAAATTATCCGATGAACTCGCAATAATCTCCACTAGACTTTATTCAACGCCTACTTCAACACTTACCAGAATTCCGCCGGAAGCAAGAGCAAAACCAAGAGCAGGCTGGAATATTAGTATACAATATGTTTGATTCGATTTGATTTAATTTGATTCATTGATTTCTGTATTTTTCATACAATAATAATCAGTAACAATGTGAACATTTTGTACATGGAGCTAATATTCTTTTTCAAATCGCAATGAATAACACAATTTATGCAACAATATGTTAAGAACGATTAACATAGCAAATGCGGAAGAGTTGCAGTGGAAGTGTGCGCTTGAAGGGCATACAGCTTTTTAAGAAGGGCGGTGCTACGGATGGCTTAATTTATGATTACAGCGACAGCAAAATGTGATTATAAACATGCCAAAAACAATAGAAATTCAATGGCAAAAAATTACTTTCTTGAGGAGAGGGAGATAGAGAGGTAGAGATAGAGGAACATTATGCGGCTACTTCTATTTAAATGCTGAGATTTACACACAAAAAGTTGTATTTAACTACTGAGTAAATCAGTCTTACTACATCAGAAGTTTTGTTTTGCTTTGTAAGAAAAGAATTGTGTAGGTCAGTTTACTGCCTCGGTTATTACCAAGTGAATAACAATATATATATATAAATATATAAACAGTTAACACGAAATGATTTATACCCCTTGTAGATATGACTATACTTTGTGTTTTTGTAACCCAAGAAATGAAAGGTGTACTGGTGAAATATGACCTTCCTTGAATACTTCAAGATGTAATCTTTGATATGCGGCATTTCCAAGAAACATAAATCGGGAGAAATCAGTATTTCACATACTTGACAAATACCTAACCTTGGTAAGGGAATGATTAATTTAGTTGTTAACTGTATATTCAAAGCAGGGTAGTGCAATTCACATGCACCTTCCTTCGTACGGTCTCTATAAGCCTGTTCACGGTTGCAGTCTGAGCATAAGCAGAAAAATGTCATTGCAGAACAAATTGTGAAATAGACAGAAACAAAATACTGGATATACCTGCTCATGAAAGTTTTGTAATCATTATTCATGTATTGCCAAGCAGTGCACTTCATGATACACAGGTGGAAGTATACTTTGAAAAGAGGAAACAAAGGCTATTTATGTAGCACCTTCATCGCTGTAGGAGACTAGGAGTGATTATTTCAAAATATACAAAGTGGGACCTCTTCACCTTTTGAAGATATGTGGATATTCGGGGTCATTTGGGACATGTGTTAACCGTGAACTGGTCTAATAAGTGACAAGGTATTTCATACAGTAAGAAATGCCTTGAAAGAGAAAAAACAGTACAGGCAGTTAACTTACACATTTTCCCAGAAAGTTGAAACAGTCAGAGAGATTAAAGAATACATTTCTGAGAAGATATAAACTTCGTCTATAAAAAATACGCCCTGTTGTCACAAACGGAGTACAAAATGACTGCATTTCAAATTCTAAATTATCATATAAATTGATCATGATTAGCAGCATTTGGTGGGCAACATCATAAAACAAACTGATTTGTATTTAGATTAACAAACGTCTTTCCTCATCCCTCTACCGCCTCTTCCCGAAAAAAAGGTATTCATGATATAACAAAAAAAAAAAAAAAAAAAAGCAATTGTACATTATTGGATTCCTGAGATTGTAAAAGTTGAAATTGAAATTAAAATTAGGTACTTATTATCCTTTTGGCAATCTGTTTTCACTGGTATAAATTTCAAAAATAATTGAGAAAAAGGAAGGATCATAATCATAGATAATTACAGTAATGGTTGACATTAATAATGCAAAAAAGAGTCATGACAGCTATAGGTTTGTAGGTTACACGAACCCAGTTTTAGTACGACGAGGGTATCGACAGAGTGAGGGAGTAGAAGAAAACCAATGGTAGGTAAAGCAGGTGGGTAGAGCAATGAAGAAATAATGAATTAAAAAAGTTGAAGGGAACGTAAAACAAATTACGTTTGAAAATTATACGATCGCAAAGACATTAAATTCAGGCAACTTAAAAGCATGACTCTTTAAGTGCCCTCATATTCTAAATATGGCAAGTGACAGTTTAAAAATGAGGCCCGATTTTATGCCACATGTTTGTGTAGTCACATATACATCTTTCTATGTACAGTGCTCGTTTACAAAGATTTGGCCAAATTTCTTATCATTTTGATGACTCCAGAACCTTGCAGTATACACACCGATACTTATGTCCTACGTGGTCAACTTGTTCAGATCGATTCCACACCGTTACTTTCACAATGCAATCGCATGACCAGAACTCAATTTTATCTTTAAAGTTGGACTTAACTATGGCAGGCCATTCGTGCCAGTTATTGTTCTTACCATTGTGATCTTTAGATTACATTTTTTCCTTCAATAATGAACTATCCAAAAATGTAAACCCTGTAGATTTGTGTCCAAGATTTGTACATCCCTTAAAGCGTATCTGCCATAGTTTACAGGAGGGATTAGACTGCCCTGCAAGGTCACTGGATAGATGGTTATCTCATCAACTCAGCTCTCAGTTAACATAAGAAAAAGAGGATCATGGGGGACCAATGGTCACCGATTAGGCATGGTTTGTTATATAGAGGGCGCAAGTAGCTACAAGTAGTGCAGTGGGCCTTTAAGAGACCAATGCCAGTTAATGGTGAGAGAAAACAGGGGCATGAACAGCCTGCCATATTTAAGTCCAACTTAAGGTCGATCTTATTCTTTGTGAAACACCCCCCAGGTCCTTAATGTTTGCCTGCCAGTTGGTTCTTGGCTTCCCTTTTGGTATGGTAACTTCTAATTTTCTTTCCAACAAATCAGGCAAGAGGTTATCATGTATTTTAATGTGGCCAAAATTAATTCGCCTTCTTTCTTTACCCATTCCTATCGTGACATTTTGTTTTTTAACACCTTCCATAAATTATGATCAGAACAAATAAGCTGCGCACCGAAGCTACCGATTGCATCTGAATTACAATTTGCCTTTATTTAGATCCTTAAGCTTGGCCATGTGACATTTTAGAGTAATATCTTGGAATATATTGATTTCATTTCAGTTTCCTAGAAAAAGCATCCCACGAATTTACTTTTAGAATTACTCTGAAGAGCAGTGCACCTCTGACGGGTGACAGAGAGAACGAGGCTACGTCATCGGGATTTAGTTATGTGAAATTGGATAAGGTATAATTGGTAGTTATGCTGCCTGTTTCATAAAATGAAAATGTAAATGTTAGCTTAACATGTAAGCCAACATGCAAGCGTGAGTAAATTGGCTGTATTGAATGTATACATATATAAATATATATATTTATATATAGCCGAAAGCTCGTAATAAAATTGTAAAGTATAGCTACGTCTCACGTTCCTAGACCATTTTCTTCACGCCTACATATTATAGAACATCCGTTGTCATGTCAGAGTTGAGAGTTCTCGCAGAGAGAGAGACTCAACACAAAATATAAAAAAACTCCCGTTGACAACGTATTCAAATAAATAAAAGTTTGATCAATAAAGTTAATCTCAAAACTTTAATGATCTATTAAGAAAAAAAGAAAAAAAATACAATAATTTCATTACAAAATATGAGAAAAATGTATTCCAACTTTACTAGGGCGACTTACAGTGCATATGATGAGTAAATTCAATTGGGAAATAGGGAGGGGGGGTAATTGACGTAAAATAGAACCTGTCTGCACTCGTTTGGCCGGGAGAGATTAGACCTCCCTGCATGGTCACTAACAGGTGGTTATCTCATCAAACCAGCTCTCAATTAACATAAGAAAAGGGGGATCATGGGGGACCGACGGGTAACGCTTTATAGGCACTGCTTGCTTTCTAGAGGGCGCAAGTAGCTACAAGTAGTGCAGTCCCGCTTTTATATGGAATCACAACGGTTATCCTTTTGGTCTTAATATATCGTCAAAACTGATCTGATATGATGCATGGTAATGTAACCACGCCCATCGCACGTTTGGACGTGTGGCATTCCGGATACTCTGTCCGGCTTGGATTTTAACCCGCCGCCCTCGAATCGGTGAGTTTAAAGAAGGATTTAACAAAAATATAGAGACATAAAAACTAAAACCATGCGAATATAGACAGAAATACAAAAAATATTATCAAATTTTCATAGCTAAATTACTCATAACATATCAAATTAAAATAAATTAAATCTACTGCAGTCCTCATTGCAATCCTCGTACTAAATTAATATGGAAGTTTTTAAACAAAATAATTTGTTGCATATTTGTAAAATCGTTTTATATGTATAGATGGTAATCTGTTTTAAATCCGATTATAGTATTAATGTTTAGACATTTAGATATATCTATATTGTTTCAATAACCTTATATAGTTTTCGGCCACTCCTATGGGTACGGAATTTGTCTAGCCGAACGTTATCTCTTTGAGTTGGCCATTATCATCTTTTTTTATTTTAGTGATCATTTTGTTTGTTTGTTAGGTGGTGTTATGGTAGATTGTTTACGGTTTGCTTTTTTTTCCTTTCTATACAACCTTTGAAGATTGGCAGGACCAAAAAGAAAATGAATTTTGCGCTAATGTTTATATGTGGGTGTGTTGGTGCGTGTTTGTGTGTGGGTGTGGGTGTGTGTTTGTTTGTGGGTGTAAGTGTTGGTGCGTGTGCATGTGAATACATGTAATAAATGCAATAAGATAAATGCATTGATAAAGTTAAGTTCGATTGTTGTCAAACATTTTGACAAGTGTCACGACGTTTCAGGTGTGTGTTTGTGTGTGGGTGCAAGTGTTGGTGCGTGTGTGAAAGATGATTAAGATAAATGCATTGATGAAGTCAAGTTCAATTGTTGTCAAACATTTTGACAAGTGTGACGCCGTTGCTGGTGTGTGTTTGTGTGTGGGTATAAATATCGGTGCGTGTGTGAATAAATTCAATAAGATAAATGCATTGATAATGTCAAGTTTGATTATTGTCAAACATTTTGACAAGTGTGACGCCGTTGCTGGTGTGTGTTTGTTTGTGGGTGAAAGTGATGGTGCGTGTGTGAAAGAATGCAATAAGATAAAAGCATTGATAAAGTCAACTTCGATTGTTGTCAAACATTTTGACAAGTGTCACGTCCCGGGTCACGTCGTGCCCTACTTGTTTGCACCCTCAACCTGGAACCCAACAGGTTGAACATAAAAAAGAGAGTAAAAGGGTCATTATAGCGTTCGCCAAATACACCCCCTCCTTGCGACCTACTTTGGAATGAACCTCTGACAGAGGTAACCTGCAAACAACAAGTTCATTAAAAAGCAATCAGTCGTCTCTCAATTATGACTTTGTCAAGGGCAAATCCTTTTTGATCACTTAGCGCGATTGTTTGTGTAGGCTAATGTTTGCAAGATATGAATGCGTACTAATTAGCGAAATACCGCGCGGAAGCTATTTTAAAACTGAATGCTTTATATTTAATACTCCTTGTAAACAAATTATAAAACCAGTGTTTGTATTTTGTGCATCCGTTTTGATAAAATTGCATTATTTGGCCCTGGAAGGTTTGCAAGATACGAATTCGAAATACCGCGTTGGAGAAACTAAGCTCAAGTAAACACTTTTTTGACGTAAAAATGCAGATTTGGGCGCAGGTTTCCTCATAATATAGTTGTCGTACTTGTTAAGTTCAGATAAATGACAGCTTCTGAAAATGAATAAATAACAGAATGAAGTCGTGATTTGCTTCCTGTTCTAAGCTTTTCATTATGATCTCTAAAGCCCCGTCTTAAACCCTGTCTTAATTGGAAAATAAAGTCACGGTGACGTCCGGACGACTATTTACCCACATCCAATTAAGACGCGTCAATCGGGGTAACGTCCGGACAATCTCGAGGTAAATCTCACCCTAGACGGGCCAGGGTGATACCGAGGTGACGTCCGGACGTCGTGCGGACGACTTCCTGATAAACTGCCTATTAAGACGCTCGTGGAATGTAACCCAGGTAAATCACGTCATCGCCGTGAAAAAATGTATCATTTTTTCACGGCGATGACGTAATTTACCCGTAATTTACCCGTAATTTACATGTCATGTACACAGCGCGCGCCAGCTGATCGCGATGAACAGGTGGCGGTTGTTATGGTAACTTACCCGGTGAGGTTTTTGCGTATGGCTGATTAAGACGGTGTCCAAAAGCTCACCACGTGTTTTACGATCAGACCCCCACTGTTTCTCATCCCATATCGTTCGGGTGAGATCGGGGCTTAAGACGGGGTTTAATTCTCTAAGAAACTTATGGAGGTAATTCTGGTGTAAACGGTATATTTCCTGGAATAATGTTAATGATTTTCAAAATGTATGGATTGAAGTTAATGAAACATGCACACTTATGTAGTTTTAATCCCCACTGCACTACTTATAGCTACTTGCGCCCTCTATATTGCAAACAATGGCTTATCAGTGACCACTGGTTCCCCATGATCCCCTTTTTTATGTTAATTGAGAGCTGATTTGATGAGATAACCACCCGTCAGTGACCATACTGGGTGGTCTAATCCCTCCCGGCCAAAAAATGCAGACAGGCTTCATGTAAGAAGAAATCCTATTTCTTGTAAGTCAAGAAAAGAATAACAAACAAAATACACGACAAAAAAAGATCGCAGACTTGAAACAAAAATCACACAAAGGCACAAAGGCCAGTGATATATAACATCCTTTTGGATTACTTTGAGAAACTTGTTGTGATCGTTTAAATAATGCCATTCAGAAAGTAAATGCAATTAAATTAAATAAGTTTTACAGTACACAATGATGTATGACACAAAAGGCATAGTGTACAAAGTACATGTTATCAATAATTTATTCAAATTCATCCAAGTCTCAGTAACTGTACATGTGTTTTAAAGGATGAAGTGTGCATACACAAAGCGTAAGTAAATGTGCTTACATGCAAACCATTTTGATACTCGGCATGATCAGGATTTTAAACCATTCACTGGTACATTCGCATCTCCCATAAACATTTTGTTTTATTTATACAATAATGGAATCACCTGTACATGTATTTAAGATGAATTACATATTCTGCAGGAAACACAAGAAAAAGAGGCCGCCGAGGGGGAAAGAGTGAGCTATAGAAAACAGAAAAAACAGAGGGGGAGATGGGGTGATGAGACAGAAAAAGTAGAAGAAAGATTATAAAGAGAACTAAAGCGTAGATAAACATGAAAGTGAGGATTCAGTTGTCAAAGAGCAAAAGGGGAACATAGTGTGGTGCGGTATGTCACTGAAACAGCTCCCGTTTTTTTTTTTTTTTGCATTTTTGGATTCATTGGGGTCCTAGCTATCAGAAATTAATGGGGTTCAAATTTTCTCGAAGACACCAAATTTCCCTATTGCGCGTTATATAAGCCATTTTGGCCCCAATATGGACCCCCCCCCCCCCCCAGGAAATGAAGGAGGGGTCTGAAAATTTGAACCTTATCATTTTGGGCCAATTGGGACCCTTTTGAAGCCAAAACAGCACAAAAATCAACTTTGGTTCAAAATTCCTATGGGATTACATACCATACTGCACTAACATGACTCGATGAGCAATGAAGTTCAAGATAATGAGGAAAACTTGTTATGAAGCATGTTATAGCATGAACCCAAAAGATGAAGTAGAAGAAGTAAAGGAAGAGCGTGGGGCAAATGTGGGAAGAAAATTTAAAAAAAAAGGAAAGAGAAAACAACAACGAAGAGAGAAGAGGAAACAAGATGATGAATAAGAAGAGAGAAAGAATGCAGAATAAAATTCCAATGAAACAAAGTTATCAATCTCATAAAATAATGGACCCAGGTTATAATTCTCAATCACAAAATAATATTTGTTAAATCCTTAATGACAGCCAATTTCAAAGTCTTATCGAAGAGATTTACTCACGATAATGCACTCTACATTAAAATAGTAATATATGCCACCCTCATAGGAGAGGTGGTGTTACATTTCTTTATACCCATTACAAGCTTTAAGCGGCTTTATTAAGAATAAAGCTCATGATCACTCCCTCACTCTCTTGTATGAGGTAGCCGCCCGACCCAGCTCTGACGTTTAAAGGGAGTCGGGTATTGGGTAAAGAATGACAGTACATTTAATATGCTAAACAAGTCCTATCTATCTTCATATTAAAACATGTGGACAAATGATACAAACGTGGTTCTCTTGAAATGCCTTTGCAGTCCAAATATAACCCGATAAAAAGGCCGATAGTTGATCCTTGGCCATGCCTGTATCAGAAACAGTCGACCTTGTATTCCCACATGTCTTTACATGTGCCTGTATGTAGCGCTTAGTGATACTCGTCAAAGAAATCAGGCGAATCACCTATGATTTTGATAGCCCTACTGCCTCGCAATTGACTCATATGACATCAATTCATAAAAAAAACAATTCTATGCACTATATTTCAAAAGGAAATTCAGCAATTTTTCAACATCACCTTAAGTTACAGCAAGAGGTGGATTCTGATGGAGATTCTAGTGGTTATATAATGCACTTTAAGTAATGAGAGAAGAAGATGTACATTCAATACCCTGGATGGACAAGATCCAATTGAACTCTTTGCACGATAACCCACATATACGTATACATATAATATGATGCAAATAAGAAATTGAAGGTACTTTAAAGTAAAATGTTGGTTGATCCATGCACTTCAGGAAATTTTGGAATTTTCCAAGTACACCAATTATTTTCTGGGAGTTACAGATTACTGACAATTTGAGGAAAATGAGATAAAGACTTACGTAAATCGTCTTTAAACATGAGAGTCATTGAAACATGAGAGTCACAGTTGATTTGGGGAATGCAGTCAACTGAACTCTTTGCACGATAACCCACATACGTATACATATAATATGATGCAAATAAGAAATTTAAGGTACTTTAAAGTAAAATGTTGGTTGATCCATTCCATTTTGGAATATCCAAGTACAACAAAGGATTATTTCCTGGGACTTACAGATTACTGACAATTTGAAACGAAATGAGATAAAGACTTAAAAAGTTATCGAATCTTTAAACATGAGAGTCACAGCTGATTTGGGGAATTTTCTACTGGGAATGCAGTCAGATGTGAAGTCACAAATGGAGAACTCTCAAAATCATTCAAATTATACCTTTGGAAATAAAGATTGTGTGAAATTTAAATTTTGGAAAAGGATGGATCTAAGGTGGATTAAAAATATATGACATTCCTGATGTTCGCATGCCTAGTATTGTAGTCTTGACACGACTCATAACTTCTTTGTATACTCAACTCCACATTTTCCATATTTGATTCTAAAATATTGTTCCTTCAAACTTTTCAAACATAATTATTGGATTCTGCAAGAAACATATGCTTCATCATGACATTCTGTTAAAAAAGATCAGAATGAACAATCATTTGAGCACCTGAAAGTAAAACAAAATGTATGCTGACTTTCTTGTTCTCTTGATTCCCATGTAAAAGGCTACGACAGAAACAGTGCCACATAACACAATTTGCTCTTGATCTTTTCTGGTCTTCCAAACGTGACTAAAATAGCTTTCAAACAGTGGGAAAACAACAATGTCATAATTATGTATTCCCATATACCCACACTTGAGGCAAGAACTTTCCATTTCTTCTTCCGATTTTCAGCAAAACCCTGCGAAGGTGATCAATCCAAAACTACTTGGTACACAATTACCTGTACCTATTCTTCATAATGAACTGTTCAAGATACATTCCAGTTTCTGATATTATTTTGAAATGAAGTTACATAACCATTACTTGAGACCATGTTTTTTGATGCAATCATTAATCAAAGCCTTCAAGCTACCATCCTTGAGTGGTCATCTTGATTCACATTTTGTTCAAAATTTCTACATCAAGATTCAACGTTTAAGCACATTTTTTCTGATAACTGCTCGACATTTCCATTAAAACTTCCATAAAAAGACTTCATATTCAAGATAAACTCTCTTCATATTTATAAAGCAGCTCATATGAGCTAACCTCCGTCAGCATCGCTTGTGAGAAAGAGCGAAAGATTAACAGACTTCTGGATGACTTTAGATGAGCATTCCCACGCACAATAAAAGTTAATATCTTGTAGAACAACCTGACGTGACATAACAGTGATTTCAAACTCTTGACAAATCTTGGGGGAAGGTCGTGAATAGATGCTGCAGTCAGTTTGAAACTTGTAAGCCTCACACACATGTACATGTATACACTATTAAAAAAAAAACTTAAAATACCAGGGACCTGCTGCATAAAACTTACCATTAATTGTAATTTTGCCATTAATGGTAACTTCCATGGAAGCCTTGATTTGATTGGCTGTTGAGAGATATTGCCATGGTAGTTAACATAGTTGGCATAAATACCATTAGTGGTAGGTTTCATGCAATGGGGTCCAGAAAAATAGAAATAAAACTGATTCAACTTTTAACAACTCATTAACTCTGATCAATAATAAATGGGCAGATATCAGAAACATTAAGAAAAAGCGTCCATTTAAACATAATTCAAGTTCTTTTCAAAGACATTATTGGTAAATACATGTAGTATCACTTGCAATGAGATTTAAGAATATGTTGTTTTTAAAAAAAGTGGTTAAAAATTGTAGCATTGCCTTGGATGTCCCACTACAATGAAGACGTGACGGCTATCTGTAGAGGCGTGTGAAATCTCGTAAGGCATAGCAGACGATCTTCTCTTCCTCGGCACTATACAAGTAGAAACAGAAAGAAGGAGAGAACAGAAAGAAGGAGAGAACAGAAAAGAGAATTCAGAATTTCAGATTTAGTTAATAATAATAATAAGTAGAGAACAGAAAAGATAATTCAGATTTAGTTATTAATAATAATATTAATAATGATAATTAATTATATTTCTATAGCGCATTATACAAAAATATGTCTCTATGCGCTTCACATGGTATTATGTAAAAGCTTAATTAATTATCTACTGTTGAATTATCCTCAAACAAAAATTCTGACAAAATCTTAACTAAAGTAGTACAACAATAACTAAATGGAATAACACGATTCATTCTTAAATAATGATACAATTATGGTGCAAAATCTTATTCATATATTACAAGTTTGTCAACCACAAGGTATGGGGATCGAACCCCTGTCACAGCACTATGTCCTTTGGCAAGGCATTAATGTACATTTGCCACACTCCACCCAGGTGAGGTTAATTGGTACCCGGCAGTAATTATTTTGTTTAGAATGCTTGAGCGCTGTAATGGCAGCCGTGCTAAAGCAGGTTTAAAGATAACGGAGGGCCAGGAGTGGCAATGTCCCAGACACAAGATTTAAAAATATTAAAAAATCAATCAATCAATCAATCAATAATAATTGAACAAATAAATACAAAATATAATACATATATCGTCGCTGTTTTCACGAAGTGACGGTAGTGAAAACAAATTGCATTCACTTTGCGTTACGATTTTCCTCACTACCGTCACTTCGTGAAAACAAGGACGATATTTACAATATATATATATATTTACAACATATATATCAGACAAGTTTGAGGAATCTCAACAAATACTCAGCCATGTCTACAAGAAGAAAAAGGAACTCAAAACTTTTGCATAGTCCATTTAAGCCCTGACATAATACTTCTTTGTTTAATTTGTACTTTTATCAAGTAAAATAACTAAAAATAACTGGGTTATAAAACAAATAAAATCCAGACAGAGCCATAAGCACATCAGCTGTACAGGTTTTTCAAAATGTGTGGTCTATGATTTCATTTATCTTTTTTTCTTCTGTATTGTGTGTTTTTACAGCCTTTTTTCTTGAAGGTGATGTTACTTTTGCTGACTTGTCTCGAAAGTGACAAGAGATGATCTATGACTTGTTAGCTCATGGCACATTAATCTGTTAATTGCAGGTGCCTTGTCAATAAAAACCTACTTATTTCAAACAATTTTCTTTATGCTTGTGCTAAATAGTCGATTATGGCCTCCTTATATGAACTATCGGTAAGCCTCCCCCCATCATAAAACATGTGTTTTTCTATTCAGAACATGCATGTGGATAACCGTTGCCGTGAGCAAGCAGACGCATCACCCACTCATCCAGCTTCATGTACTCTACTTATTTCAAACAATTTTCTTTATGCCTGTGCTAAATAGTCTGTTATGGGCTCTTAAAGGCATCGTTTAACAATGTTAAATATGAGATGCACGGCCATACGTGTTATCAATGTCTGTGATATGGTGTAATATTGAAGCCCTAAAAAATCTGCGCTTCAAAAGGATCAAGAAGTGCCTCAAAAAAGTAAAAATCTTTGAGTGACCGGTTTTACCATACCGTACTCGTTTTCCCCGATAGACTGTAGTGTAATGAAAACCGTTTGGCAAAAAAAAAAATTGTAATTCCTATCATGAATATCTTGATAATCAGACAGACAGGCGATCAGCAAAGTTACCGGATCCCTTTAATATGAACTATCGGTAAGTCTCCTCAATCATAAACCCTGTTTCATGTCTTATGACTTAAGAGGGTTGGGTCTGCGAGTTTGTTCACCTATACTTGAGAGTTGTAGAGTTGCATGCACAAACTCTTGTCCTCCCGTAGTCGGTGCGTACTGCAGTGTCTGAGCTCTGAGACTACACAGACTGCACAGTCTTATGCAACCACATAGGCTCTGTGCGATAGCTGCTGCTGACAGAGCCAGAGACTGACAGAGTTGGGCTCAGCTAAAGACTTTTAGTATTGGTATTTATTCAAAGAATTCCGCAAAGGAATTACATGGATTTTACAAGAAAAAATGACAAAGACAAAATGTTGTACAAATGTAAACATTGTAGTAATACAGTCAAACCTGTCTTTAGCGACCACCCAAGGGAAACACAAAAAGTGGTCTTTGTAGAAAGGTGGTCTTTGTGGACAGGTTCTTTTAGTACATGTTTCAATGAGAAACTATTTTCAAGGGAAACAAAAACGTGGTTGTTGTAGACAGGCGGTCTTTGTAGACAGGTGGTCACTAAAGCAGGTTTGACTGTACAACTTTATGAAGGAGAGATATATAGAGAGAGAGAGAGGGGGAAAAACATTGCGAGACGAGACTGAAACTGAAAGGAGACGAGAAACAATGATACAGAGGCAAAAGGGTGGCAATCTAGAGGAAGAGATTATAAGTTACGTAATAAATTACGTAATAAATTACGTACAAAATTACGTACAAAATTACGTAATAAATAAGGAGACTGATTAACTAATGAGCTTCAGGGTATTGTTTTCAAGTGTCAAAATAGAGTCTATACCCGCAGGCTACCATGTGATGGGCAGCCCATGTCTAGTTTACTTGAAAGAGACTAGGACTTCCCTTTATATTCTGTTTCGCCTTTTTATAGTGAGTGATACATGAAGAAGAAAAAGAGTGAAAAAGAAAAAAAAGGAAAAACAAAAAGTAGAAGAGAGAAATGCCTATATTAACGTTTAGAATCTTCATGTATATGATCTGTTTTCTATTGGTTTTCAGACAAAATTTTGAAGAAACGCGGTGGAGACGACTAGACGTATTGGTGAGGGTCGGAAGGCCTAGGCTCAGCATGAGGCCGAGTTGAGAAGCTTGTCACAAAGTACCGTGTCCGAGCTGGTCCTTGGACGTCCAATATAGCCGATAGGCGTTTTGCTCGCCAGCCAATGAATTCTTCAACATAAACAGTTTAACTTTTAAAAATCCAAATTATCAAAATCTATATATTACAAAGAGTAAATCTAATTTTAAAGGGAAAAAAATCCCAAGAGAAGAGGCGTAAATAGTCACTTCCGAATGACAAACACCTATAAACTAAAACAACAACAATACCTTCTATGTTTAATCTAATATTCTCCTTATATCTGGAGAGTAATTGTTAGTGAGTCAAAGTGTGTTTTGGTCTCCATAAAACACTGAGTACCGCCTGTTCATATTTCAAGATAAAATAAAGTCAAATAATGACACAGCAGATTTTGGACCCCCAAACATTAGTACTGTCTACATTTTATTACACAAAAAGGTCATAATAGTTCATCACAGATTTCCTTGGATATTTTATTGTTTTGATTTTTGTTTGTTTTTTATGGCCAACAGCATCAAACGGCAATTAATCACGGTAGATGAAATGGACATGACGTAAAAAAATAGCCCCCTAATCAACATGCTCATTATCTCTGCGAATGCCTGCGAGGCACTATGGCTTACAATTCAAATAATACTTCGTTATACAAATAAAACCCTAGAGACATGATTAATGGAGTAGGATAATAGGGCTTCATGTATGAAAGGAATATTGTTTTCATCATGTTTCAGAAGCATTTTTTAATAGGTGGCACCCAGATTTGTGTCGGACTAAATACCCACAAATGGACGGTAGGGCAAGGAGTCTTTTGATGTCAACTTTTCTGATATTTTTATACAGGGCGTATCAATAAAAAAAAAAAAAAATTGCTTCTCTTGTCCAATTAAAGCACGAGTTGGGCTATGGACTTCAAATAGTACAATTAGCAGATACAGCAAATTCTTAGCTGTAGACAGAAACAAATAGGACAAAAATAGTTTGGACATTCCCTTTTGTACGTGTTTAATACATGATATGTTGTCTCTTCAGAGGCATAAGGGTTTACTCTATGTTATTAAAGTATAGTGAAACCTGTCTATAAAGACTACCCAAGGGAAACACAAAATGTGGTCTTTGTAGACAGGTGGTCACTAAAGCAGGTTTGACAGTCAATAATATACAGTCAAACCTGTCTATAGCGACCGCCCAAGGGAAACACAAAAGTGGTCTTTGTAGACAAGTTCCTTTAGTTCATGTTTCAATGAGAAACCATTTTCAAGGGAAACACAAAATGTGGTCTTTGTAGACAGGTGGTCACTAAAGCAGGTTTGACAGTCAATAATATACAGTCAAACCTGTCTATAGCGACCGCCCAAGGGAAACACAAAAGTGGTCTTTGTAGACAAGTTCCTTTAGTTCATGTTTCAATGAGAAACCATTTTCAAGGGAAACACAAAATGTGGTCTTTGTAGACAGGTGGTCACTAAAGCAGGTTTGACAGTCAATAATATACAGTCAAACCTGTCTATAGCGACCGCCCAAGGGAAACACAAAAGTGGTCTTTGTAGACAAGTTCCTTTAGTTCATGTTTCAATGAGAAACCATTTTCAAGGGAAACACAAAATATGGTCTTTGTAGACAGGTGGTCACGAAAGCAGGTTTGACAGTCAATAATATACAGTCAAACCTGTCTATAGCGACCGCCCAAGGGAAACACAAAAGTGGTCTTTGTAGACAAGTTCCTTTAGTTCATGTTTCAATGAGAAACCATTTTCAAGGGAAACACAAAATATGGTCTTTGTAGACAGGTGGTCACTAAAGCAGGTTTGACAGTCAATAATATACAGTCAAACCTGTCTATAGCGACCGCCCAAGGGAAACACAAAAGTGGTCTTTGTAGACAGGTGGTCACTAAAGCAGGTTTGACAGTCAATAATATACAGTCAAACCTGTCTATAAAGACTACCCAAGGGAAACACAAAAGTGGTCTTTGTAGACAGGTGGTCACTTAAGCAGGTTTGACTGTATATGAGTCCTTCTGGCTCCAAGGAGACTATTTGATGTGTTCCATGGATTGAATTTTCATAGTTTCACAATCAAACATGCTGTTTTACCTGTGAGACATTCGCCTACTTGTTGCTGCAGGCATCATCAGACTGACATTTTACCGCCACTAGATGGGGTAGTACGACAGTTTAAAGGTAAAGACCAGTATTGGCAACGCCCCAATTTCAAAAAATGAAATGGAAGCTCTCATTACCAATCATGTGAAAGAATATGTTTTGACTAATACATGATGATAACAAATTTGCCGGGAAACCGCCTACTAATTCATATATTTGGTAAATTTATTTCTCTCATGGTCTGGTGAGAGAGATAGGGTAGTCCCATATACATCTTTCTGTGTATAGTGCTTGTAACTTTACGAAGAATGAGCCAAATTTCTTATCATTTTGATGATTCCAGAACCTTGCAGATGCTAGATGCTAGCTGATCGACCTTTTCTGATCGATTCCACAACGTTTCTTTCACAATGCAATCGCATGACCATTACTGGTCTTTACCTTTAAGAAGTCTCACAGGTAAAACAACCTTTTCGATTGTGAACTATGAAAATTCAATTCATGGAATTACTACCAATCAGATGAACCTCTTCAAGGAATGTTTGATATGTTCTTTTGTGGATGATACCATGGTATGCTTTGATAATGTAATGTGTTGATATGAAATGCCTTGATTGTGTAGTGTTTAGTTTGATGCTGGTAATTTTATGTCAAAATTAAATTTAAATTGCAGTCAAAGATTTTATTTAATCTGTGAGTATAATTTTAACTGCATTTACAGATTCTGGAAGCTTAGATATGCTTACACATTTTAACGATCTTCATTGCTTAGAAAGTTCCCATTTTCTGTTACGTAACACTGTTGAAAGCTCAAACTCAAAGAAGCTAAACATATGACCAAGGGTCGAACTACCACCCTTCCCTCTTCTGCTCCACTGAGCAAACCAGTACAAAGCCCCGGTTATCTTGATCGTCTCGACTCGGTTATGCAAGAGGCCGTCACCAAGGCGATGGAACGCGAACGAGTTAAACTTAGTAGTGACGTGCAAAAGCTCAAGAACAATATGCATGAAATGTTAGATCAAAAGCTCTCGTATCTACATGATCTGGAAGTGGCCATGGAAAGAAAATTGCAAAAACTCAAATGATGTTGAGAAAACCGTCTCTGCCAACTGGACTGAGTTCAATAACCTCACACATCGGCTTGGCCATCTAGAACAATATTTCGTGACGCAACAATATAAATAAAGATTGAATTTGTACACAGCTTTTCTTTTGTTTTAGTTTTGTTCCCCCTCTATTTAGGTATTGCCTTTTTTAAATCACCTTTCAAACAACATTATTGTACTGTATTTTCAGTGGCAGCACCAATAAAGCCTTTGGCTTTCCTAACTGTCTCCACATTCATATGGCATTGTTGTTGTTGTTGTTGTTGTATTCTATTGTAGATGTTTTTCTTCAACTTGTACACTATGTTTTGTATTTTATATGTTTTTATGATGAATGAAATAAAGACCAATTGCAACCCTTTCCTGTTGCAGTGGCAGACGTCCCCTGAAAATACGAGTCTCAAGGAACGTGTATGGACTTAATCAATCTCATTATGAAGTGTTTCCCATTGAAGATATTTGTGTACTCTAGTTATAAAAAAAAATAGAATATAAGATAAATAAAAATGCAATTCTTGAAAGTTCATTCATGAGCATTGTTGTCACAGGGGTGGGTCGATGCAAATACAATAAGCATAAATGGGGATACACAGATGACACCAACACCAACGGTGAGTGTGGAACATCTGTGCAACTTATGTCACACTTATTAAGATGCCCACTCCTAGATCACCAATCTTGCCTGGAAGACCTAGTGGCAGCAAATGAGAAGGCTCTTCAGTGTTCAAGAGCCTGGCAGAACATTTGAGATCACAGATGGACACAAAAGAAGAAGGTGAAACGGACTACTCACCTGCAAAGTTCTTTGTGGAAGTCACTGAGCTGTTTAGGTGTAGCTGTAACACGCCCTGCCGTCTCAGTTGGGAGTCCCTGTAAAGCTGCCTCCAGCCATTTTGATAAGCTCTGTGCATGGACCATAAAAATAATACATATTAGATTGGCTAAGAGCCTGACAAAAGTTGGCAATCGAGTCTAAAGTGATAAAATTCTGAATAATAAACTCTTTATCTTGTATAGCTCCCTCTCAAGATTGAAATTACTTTAGCTTCAAAACAATTTTTCTTGACTAAAATCAGCCGATTTTCTATTCCCGTTTGGAAATGATGTATCAGAACTGCATATTTTGAGATTTTCATGGTCGCAGCTACCATTGTATGGCCGTAGGCGCTATTTGAAATTTTTATCGGGAGCACTGATAAATTTCATATTTTAATTTCTCGGAATCCTCAGCGTTTTAGAGCCCACTTTTTTCAAAGTTGGTTACTCAAACACTATTGGGCTGTTGCAAGAAAGTTACAATCAATTGCAAATCCCCCAAATCAGGCGTAAGTCTTGCAATTACATGCAAATTTGTAATTGGTCGCAACCCAACTTTCTTGCAACGCCTCGTTAGTAAGAGAGGGAGAGAGAGAGAGAGAGAGAGGGAGGGGAGAATAAAAGCTAGATCTAGTTAGCTTAATTTAATTGTTAAAACTTTAATCCTAACAAAATCCTAGGAAATTTAGGAGACTTGTGCGGTGTTGCAAGAAAGTTTAGTTACAATTGATTGCATATATCAGTTGCAAATTTTGCAATTTGCAATCAATTGCAACATCACAATGCTGATGTGAATTTTATATTTCATAATCCAATACTGTTGAAATATTACCATTTTGTTTTAAAAAGATTACAGAACTTGGTAAGAGTATGAATAATTTAGTTGTTTTATCTGTAAATATATGTTCATCTCTTGTGGAATTTCACCCACTTATAGATTAACGGTATGTACATGCACTCTGAAGATATCAAGCTATTAAACAAAAAAACTTTTTTTTTTTTCCATAACAAAAACTTGTCGTTTAAAATTAAAACCCCCATTTGACTTTCACCACTACTACTTGTACTAGAGCTGAGATTGTGATAAGCCCTAAGTGAACACTAGTGCTGTAATCCACCCCCACCAAGACCTTTATGAGGTGATAGAGAGAGAGAGAGATAAGCATGATAGAGGGGGAAAGGAAGGGAGAAGGGAGAAAGAGACACATGCAGGGGTTCGCTGCCAGAGTTAAAATTGTTGTTATATCGCCAATTATGGGTCACTTTGCTTCGTTCAAACTTTCATTTTGGTCTTCATCTAAATTATTAGTGACTTTAGGTCATGAAAATATCTTAAAACAATTAAAATTATTATTTTTTACTTCTCATTTCCTTTCAGGCAGAGCCACAGTAAGAGTTTGTTTACACTGGTATTACGTAAGATGATGAAGAGTCCAGCTGCAATCCAATATCATAATCTCTCACGCAGAGCCTCAAGGTCTGTCCAAGTTTTTAACGAGAAACGAAATTGGGATAGTAGCACCCCATCAGATTTACATAGGTGCCTGTGTAATAGTAGTAGCTCTCTCAAAGTTTTAATGAGAGAAACGAAATTGGGGTTCTGGCACCCCACCAGATTACATTGATTCTTGTGTTAAAGTGGTGGGGTATAGTTTTAACGAGAGCTTTTCGTAATGTATTCAATTTGCTTGTAATCTTCCTTAGTTTTAAGCATACTTCAAGAAGTGTGAGTGGTGGTCTATTGGATACGTCACTGGACTGTCAAAACATTGGTTCGCGCTTCAAGCACTCTAGTCATTAATCTACATTTGCTGCTCTCAACCCAGGTTTAGTAAATGATTACCTGGTTGGAGTTTATTCCTTCAATGCTTTGAGCGCCTCTGGCTGCTAGTCTAATGGTGCCTTGAGCTCTGCCAGGACTCGTATCAGTCCTTCTAATCTTCTACCACATTTGTCTCATTGCCTTCTGTTCTATTATCCTCTAGTCATCCGTTTCAATCTCTTCTCTTGTTTCTCTTTCTTTTCTTTTATCATCTCATTGATTATTCATTGTGAAATGCCATTCATATTTTGTAATCTAATGTAATCATTATTGTATTTTACCAGATCGATTTGTAATGTTATGCATTTGTATCTATCAATCTTTTGTCAATTCAATTTGTTTCAGCCTCTGGCTACTATTTGAATGTACGTTTTTATCATTAAACCATATCAAATCAAATGACAAAAGTCTTAAGAGTCAGACGATCCGATTGCTCTAAACGGTCACACTCACCTCTCTATCATACTGCAGCAGGTGAAAGATGACTTCTCCATGGTCGGGCATACGGTAGGCTGGCAGGTAGAACGAACAGGCTTCTATCATGGCCTTGGTGAGCGGCTCACCGTACTCCTGAAAGATGCCGTTCACAGCAGCTTTCCTTCTCTCGAAGTCTTCAGCCTCCTAGATAGGGGAGAAAAAGCAAGATCAATATATATTTTTTTAAATCAGGACACAGTCTGTTGAAAATGTTAGGTATAGCTTGGACTATTGTTGAATTTTTATGATTGAATGCAAGATCTAATGTCATTCCATGTACTCCTGAAAAATGCCGTTCACAGCAGCTTTCCTTCTCTCGAAGTCTTCAGCCTCCTAGAGTGGGGAAAAAAAGTAAGATCAGTAAATTATGGTCTCGTAATCCGGGAACCCAGGTTCAAAACCAAGTCTATGCGCTAGTGCCCTTTGATAAGGCATTAATGACTATATCTTTGTTTTTATTGTTAATTGTTAATCTTTGTTTACTGTCAACTCAAAAATTATTTTATTGATTTTTGTATGAGTGTATTATGTTAAATATATAGGAATCGCAATACCATGTAACACAATGAATTTCCATTGTTTTAAATGGACAATAAATATGAACCTTATGAACCTTATAATCTTCATTGCCAGGTTCCTCTTAGAGGACTGAAAGCCTTCGGTCCTCTGGTTGCTTACTAACAAGCATTTATTCTTCTTAACAGTCAGGTATTTAAAAATAACCTCTACTATTTTTTTTTTAAATTCAGGCACATTCTTTTGAAAATATTGGGTATGGCTTGGATTGTTGTTAAATTTTAAAGATTGGATCCAAAATTCAATGTCATTCCATGAAGGAAAAGAATTTTGTTAAAGGGATCCAGTAACTTTGTCTTAGATCCTTTATAAATAGTCCTTGATTTAGCTCATGCTGCAATGATAATTATAAACCTTTAGGTAAGTCAGGAACTCCATGACTTTTACAAGCCGATCGCCTGTCTGATTATCAAGATATTAATGATTGGAATTACAAATTTTGAAAACTGTTCGTTGAACGGTTTTCATAACACTACAGTCTATTGGGGAAAACAAGTATGGTAAAACCGGTCACTCAAAGATTTTTACTTTTTTGTGGCACTTCTTGATCATTTTGAAGCACAATTTTGTTTAGGGCTTCAATATTACACCATATCACAGACACTCTTAACATGTAGGACCGTGTATCTCAGATTTAACATTGTTAAAGGATCCCTTTAAAGGTATTACAAAGTTTTGGGAAATTTTGAAAAATGGGTGGATATTGATTCTTTACAATTTTGATATATTTGGATGCCCCTGTGGATGTATTAAAAGCACTAGAAATCTTAGCCCCTAAAACACTTCTGCTTTCGAGTAAAATTGATTATAAAGATTTACCGGTGCTCCCGGTAAATTTGGATAAATCTGAAATAGCTCCTACGGCCGTGCAATGGTAGCTGCGATCAGGAAAATCTCAGAATATGTAGTTGTGGTATATAATTTCCGAACGGGAATAGCTAATCGGTCGATTTTAGTCAAGAACAATTGTTTTATAGCTTAATTAATATCCTGACCTTGAGAGGGAGCTATACTACATAAGGTGCTTATTATTTAAAATTTCATAACTTTAGAGTCGATTTCGACCGCGACAACGATCAGTGAATATTGTAGGATCGCATATGCTTCCAATATGTTCATTTGAGCCAAATTCACGACCCCATACCAAAACTTTGTATTACCTTTAAGTGCGACTGATATCGATTGCAACTATGTACTTAAGCGATAGAAGTCTGCAAACTTGCGATTGATTGAAGGACTTGCGATAGATTTGGATCATTTACAACTCGGGGCACTGGGATAAAATTTGTCAGCTTTCAAAAGTACACATTATTAACTTTAAAGTGGAGGTGTTGTGGTCGAGTGGATATGTAAACGGACTGTGGATCAAAAGGTCTGGGGTTTGAGTCCCGCCACGGCACTAATGTCCTTTGGCAAGATATTAATCAACATTTGCCACACTCTGGTAAGGTAAATGGGTACCTGGCAGGAATTAATTCCTTGAAATGCTAGGGCGCCGTAATTGCAGCCATGCTAAAGCTGGGGTAATAATTTCCAAAGCTCTTTGGAAGTGCAAAGAGACATTATAATGTGATATGCGCATACATGCCAACATTTGAAAACAAGAATTAGGAATTTCTAGCATGTGATATGCGCATACATGCCAACATTTGAAAACAAGAATTAGGAATTTCTAGCATGGTATGCCTTCTAAAGAAATCTGTACCCTTAACAGGCTTTCGCACATGTGGCAGTGTGACTGGCAATACACGGTTTCTGTACACAAAAGCGAATACAAATTCGCTGCTTGATTATGCAGCCATTCAAGGCACGCAATACGTGAACTCTCAAAATCGCGGCACATGATGATACAATCTTAATTTGGCTTTAGCAATTAACAACAAAACAAAAAAGATAGAAATTTTGAAAAATCTGAATATTCCAAATTTTTAGGTCCTTAAAATCCTAAAAATCAGAATATTCCAGATTATTCAGAAGGATTGGCAGGTATGTATGCGCTATACAAGAACCGAATGTTATCATTATTAGAACATCACCTTAAGAATTGGTTTATTGGGGACAATACAATCTTACCCATTTTGCTGTTGCACATTGGATGACCTCAGTGAAGAATTTCATGACAGAAGCGGTGGCCAAGAACCAAATATTATCTTTATTATTATTATTATTAGAACATCATCTTCAGGAATTGGTTTTTGGGGGACATTACGATCTTACCCTCTAGACAGAATGTTTAAATTCTTTTAGGTGATCCTCAGGCATTGGCTGGTGCTAAATATCATTATGTTTATGCTATTTGTCATTCTTGTGATGTTTGTATGTTATCATCTTGCCTGGAAATAAAAATAAATAAATACAAAATAAAAATTAAAAAATTACCCATTTTGCCGTTGCACACTGGATGACCTCTGTGAAGAATTTCATGACAGAAGCGTTGGCCTCTCTGTGATCCAGCGTGATGGCTGCAATGGCACAGGGTAGAATTGATTGCATAGCGGGAGACTGAAGGATTCCTAGGGGGCATCTTTGAAGTAACCTGCGTGGAAGTGTAGGAGTGGGACAATGTATTAAAGAAGACCCACCACAAATCGTTGTGAGTGGGACTACAATATGAAAAATAGGCAATAAATATTATCATTACTATTATTCAAAATAATATCGCTAGTGATATTCGTTTGTCTCGCAATGTGGTCAATAAGGGATCTAAAAGATCACAACGTTATGTGCGCTGCTGCAACACTTCGTCAGGTGATAAAAACTAATGTAAGCAAGCATGTTTTATACTCTACGGGAGGACCGGCGCAGCGGTCAATAATTCGATCGATAATTGGAACAATAATGCACAAGGCCTATTGGTCGACGCACACAGTGCTCGACCAATCAACAGGCCGCTGGTTCGGCCGCTGGTTCGGCTAATATTATTACTATTGCTGCTGCTACTACATGTACTACTACTACTTCTACTACTGCTACTACTACCAATACTACTCTTACTACTCCTACTACTACTACTCTTACTACTCCTACCACTACCACCACTACTACTACCACTACTTCAACTACCATTACTACCACTACAACTGGTACCACTATTACAACTACTACTTCTTTTGCTACTAATAACTACTACTTAGCTGTTATGATAGTTAATATCTCTAATACTATTTTTTTTATCTTACCTCGTGCATAACCTGAAGAAGTCGTCTACTGTGTCGGGATGACTCCTCAGCCCATTTGGTTCTTGGAGGATTGTATAGGTTGGACCCATAAAGGCCTAGTTTCCAATCAAAACAAGCAAATTATCAATTGGTGACATGAATTATTTGGAGGGGTCTCTGAAGGAAAAAAAATGGCAACGTTTTTTTTTTTTACAGATCTGTTTTCTGCCACCCTAGTAAACTCTTGTAGCGACATTCAACTCCATGCCTTAATGTTCCCCTCCCAGTTAGTTCTGGGTTTCCCTCTTCGTCTGGTACCTTCTACTTTTCCTTCCAATAAATCTTTTAAGAGACTCCGATGTCTCTTAACGTTGCCAAAGTATTTTTGAAATTCTTTCTTTAATCAATCCTATCAGCATATTTTGTTCAAGCCCTGACATATGCAGAATTTCTCTGTTAGTTTTCATATCTCTCCTTGATATTGTGATAATTCTCCTACAAACCCAATTCTTAAAATGATATGATTTTCTTTTCCATATTCATTGTACATGTCCATGTTTCTGCTCCATACAATAGAAGAGACCAGGAGAGTGTTTCACAAAGACTAAGACCGACTTTAAGTTGAACTTAACTATGGCAGGCCATTCATGCTACTAATTGCTCTCATCATTGGTCTCTCAGTTATGATCTTTAAATAATATTTTTTCTTTCAATATTGAAGTATCAACAAAATGTGAATTATGTGGATTTGTGACCATGATTTGTACGTCCCTTGAGAAACCAATGCCAGGAATGGTTAGAGGAACTAGTGGCATGAACTGCCTGCCATAGTTAAGTCCAACTTAAAGTCGATCTTAGTCTTTGTGAAACACTCCCCAGACATATCAATTTATTTTTCATTTTTGTATTCATTGATT
Organism: Strongylocentrotus droebachiensis; assembly: GCA_035222895.1. Classification (NCBI taxonomy): domain Eukaryota; kingdom Metazoa; phylum Echinodermata; class Echinoidea; order Camarodonta; family Strongylocentrotidae; genus Strongylocentrotus; species Strongylocentrotus droebachiensis. The sequence continues at coordinate 732,990 of JAVYIG010000195.1, read as the reverse complement.
CATAGAAATGCAACTACAGTAATAGTCTTACCTGGAGCATGTCAATCAACCCTGGAACACAGGAAGGTTCTCGCCCATACTCATCCACTAATATACTACCTAGATACAAGTAGCAGGAGTGCATATGACTTTGGTAGAAACCCACCATCTATAGATAAAAGGAACAAAGAAAATTATAACAATTTACTAAATAGGTTTCTTAATCACGATAATGTCTATGGAACATAAGGGGGTGTGCTTGTTCATACACAAATGACTCTTTTAAAAACGGACTAAAGGCAAAAGGGACAAACAAATCATTCAAATTTTACTTTTTCTAAATTTACAAATGTATAGTAGTGGGCTATCTCTTTTTCCGAAATATTAACCTTATGGTATTTCCACCATCTCAAGTTGTATAAGGCAGTTATTATACAACCAGTGCAACTGTATGGCCTTGAAACATGTGATTTGACGAAGGAGGAAGCAAAGATACAAGAGGTGACATAAATAAGGATGTTATGAAGGATACTAGGGGTAACATTGAGAGGAAAAGAAACGAGGAAAAAAGAAAGGAGCTGGAGGCAGCCAACATCCAGGAAAAGCTTAAGGACACATAGTGAGATGGTTTGGACATTTGGCTGATTAAAGGGATTGGGTAACTTTGTCTCAGATTCTGAAACAAAATCCTGGATTTAGCTCATGCTGCAATGATAATTATAAACCTTTAGGTCAGTCAGGAACCCACTGACTTTTACAAGCCGATCGCATGTCTGATTATCAAGATATTTATGATTGGAAATCGTAATTTAAGAATTTGTTTTCCTAATGGTTTTATTACACTACAGTCTATTGGGATAAATGAGTATGGTATAACCCGTCACTTAAAGATTTTTACTTTTTTGAGGTCACTTCATGATCATTTTGAATCACAATTTTTCTAGGGCTTCTATATTACACCATATTACAGACACTGATAACACACGTAGAGCCATGCATCTCAGATTTAACATTGTTAAACGAAGCCTTAAAAAACAGCTTTCCCCTCTCTCTTTTCTTTCTTTTATAGTTTCCTTCTCTCTTCTCAAAGATTCTCTATCTCTTGCAGACAATTTCCTGAAATATTTGTTTGCCTTTCTGTTTTCCTAAAGTTGGCTGTCATTTAAACTTCAAAGTTCAATGACCCCATACCCATCGGCTATTTACCACTTCCTCACATAGTTTTGAAATAGAGCTGTTCATCAGAAAAATCCATTAAAAAAGATGATTTTGTGGGCCATTCCCCCCCCCCCCCCCCCCTCTCCCTCCCTCCCTCTCTCTCTCTCTTTTTGCCAGACTGTACATTAATTTTTCAAATTGAAAGGTTTTCTTGGATCACAAAGAGGAAATTAATACCTTTGGTTCATCATTAAATAGGATTTTTTTTTTAATGGCATTTAGCACATCTATCATTTCAAGGTGGCATTTACGATAGCACTGTCTTTTTTTTTAGTCCTATGATGCAGAAAGTTTGCTTTTTCTTTGTACCTTAAATCTTTTCATTGTCATCTTACGTCAAGAAAGATGTATGTCTTTTGTTCATTTTTTCCATTTGTCTGGGCCGGAAAGAAATGATTAAAGGGATCGTTTAACAATGTTAAATCTGAGATACTAGTTATCAGTGTCTGTGATATGGTGTAATATTGAAGCCCTAAAAATCTGCGCTTCACAAGGATCAAGAAGTGCCTCAAAAAAGTAAAAATCTTTGAGTGAGTGGTTTTACCATACTTGTTTTCCCCAAAAGAATGCAGTGTTATGAAAACCGTTTGGCAAACGGTTTTCAAAATTTGTAATTCCAATCATAAATATCTTGATAATCGGACAGACGATCGGCTTGTAAAAGTCATGGGGTTCCTGACTGACCTAAAGGTTTATAATTATCACTGCAGCATGAGCTAAATCCAGAATTTTGTTTCAGAATATGAGACAAAGTTACCGGATCCCTTTAAAGCCACACTGTCCTACTTGTAGCTACCTGCTCCCTCTATATAGAAAACAATGCCTAATCGGTGACTATTGGTCCCCCATGATCCTCTTTTTCTTATGTTAATTGAGAGCTGAGTTGATGAGATAACCACCTGTCCAGTGACCTTGCAGGGTAGTCTAATCCCTCCTATAAACTAGGACAGATAAGCTTTAAAGGGACTTGGTAACATTGTTCAGATGAGAGATAGTGGTTCTAAGGTAGTGACTTCAATGCTAGATATGCAATTAACGATAAACTGAAAATTTGAGTGAAAAGGGACCATTATTAATGATGCAAATTGGGAAAAACTGATCTGATCGATTCCTTAATTCTCCCAACTATTTTATTACAATTTAATTACATTTTAGGTGAATGTTAATCGTCACAAAGCAATAAATTGGCTCTACATACCATTCCAGACATTTAAGTATTGACAGATCTTTAATAGCCTGTTTTATGTCTTTTTTCATGGAAAAACGGTTGAGAAAATTCAAAAAATGGTTGGGAGAATTTACTGTTTATCACTGTTAGAGGGTGTTGCACAGTGATGCCTTCAAAGAAAACCATAGATACATGTATCTTCGTGGTTTGAGAATTTTTTCAGGATTTTTTGCATATCAGAGGGTTAGTACAGTAGAAGGAATATGATAAGTATTATTTTATACAAAAATTAAGCAATTTTTTCATCAATCTTCAACAATGTTACCAAGTCACTTTAATCCGTTTTAGTTTCTCAATGGTCAGAACATGGTGGTGCATTCGTTGAGGGTGTTAATTGCTCCCTTATACATGTACCAGAATATCTCCAAGCTTTAATGGATTTCAAAGCTGGCTATGAAGAAATTCAGTTAACTGTGCATAAGTAAAGTCAGTTGGGACCGCAAAAAATAGTATGGAGAAGAAAAAAAACAGAAAAGTAATCCATCAAAACTCAACCTGCGAATTAGGTGGGAAAATACAACAATTGCAAGAAAATTAAACAGGTACATGTGTATGGGTAAAAGACCTTAGCTTCATTGGGGGGGGGGGGGGGGGACCTGAATTCATTTTTGGCAAAAGGAAAGAGGAAATATTTTTGCTGGCATGGTCATGTTGGTCGAGGGGTTTCCCAGCCATTGCCGGTAAAACGAAGGTTTAGAGAACTTTCTTACCTACTGAAGGCAATTCTAATTGGCATTAGAATAGCAATTATGAAATAGAGAGGTCAGAAAAGTGTAATGAAGTAGATAACACGTATTGCATAGTTCAGTCAAAAATTTGATTCGACCAAGGACCAAAATTTTGGCCTGTGCGACGTAGAGTTATGCAGTGTAAACTGGTAATATATAAGTAGCAAGGGGGTGTTTCACAAAGATCCTAAGTCAAACTTAACTCTAAGTTTGACTTAAACATTATGGAGAGCCATTTGCAGCCTTGAGATAAAATATAATCAAAAGCAAACATTCAATTTTGTTAGACTTTTCATGAATTCCACATCAAGAACATGAATCTTCTTGATAAGAGAAAAATATGAATGATTTGAATCAACATTTGATGCCTTTTAATATAACTACTACAAAATATTGTCAAAGATGCTAGCGGCTTTCCATAATTGTTAGGTCCAACTCAAAGACAAGTTCAACTTAAAGAGATGGTTTATTGATTTCAAACTTGACTGAATTTGGTATCATTGCAATCGAAAAATTACACTGAGTAAAATCATTACATTTGTGTAACTTTTACATTCGAGCGAAATTTATAAAAGGTGATCGAACATGACGAAAAATCAACCCACTCAACGCCCCAAAACATCGTAAGTCAGCTGATTTTTGAAGTGACGACACAATATGAACAGCGGACCGCTCAGCTGAAATGATTGACGACGGTGCGAGACGCAGTTTGCGTGCTATTCACATGTATTGCATAGACTCTCGAGTACCGTACCAATTTATACCTAACGCTGTTTACCTTCATCAAAATCCCCTGGAAATATGGATATGGACGAAAACAAACTTGAGTATACTCCAGAAGGCTCCTCCATGGCATGGTTTTTGTTCTTAATCTGACGTTAGTCTAGATAAATGGTATATAACTTTCAAAAAGCGAGTGAATATATCGTCGATGTAGCGTTCAAGTTTCCCGTAGCTGGTAGCTGTGTGTGCGTACTCTGTGCATGTACTATGTGTGCAATACACTGACCTTGCATGCATCACAATCTAGCGTGCATCACATCGCAGCTTGCTAGCCAGCCTAGCCCGTAGCCCGGCGCTCGAGCTAGCCGTGAATCGCAAACCGGGCTGATCTGTTTCTCTCGGTTTATCAGGTCCTATACGACTAATTTATCAAAAATGTAAACTAATCAGCCTAATCACACATTTTTGTAATGAATATCTGGACAATTCTATGTAAATTTGTCGCCTATTTTACTCCAAAAGAGTCGTTAGCTAGGTCAGCATGCAAAATGTCCTTTGCCTTCCAGATCAGACACATACACGCTGAAGTGCCCTCAGAATATGTGATTATTTTCCCGATTTTTATGCTAAAATGTGACGGAAAAAAATATAAAAATCAAACAAACATTTGTAGAAAG